>CM059189.1:53672101-53696593 GCA_030323885.1 Branchipolynoe longqiensis
CCCCTCCACCCCTCCACCCCTCCATCCCTCCACCCCTCCATCCCTCCACCCCTCCATCCCTCCACCTCTCCACCCCTCCACCCCTCCACCTCTCCACCCCTCCACCTCTCCACCCCTCCACCCCTCCACCCCTCCATCCCTCCACCCCTCCACCTCTCCACCCCTCCACCCCTCCACCCTCCACCCCTCCACCCCTCACCCCTCCCATCTCCACCCCTCCAACCCTCCACCCCTCCACCTCTTCCCCCACCTCCACCACCTCCCACTCCACCCGCCTTCCACCCCTCCCCGTCACCACCAACCTCTACCGCCTCCACCCCTCCACCCCCTCCACCGCCTCCACCGATCCACCCCTCCACCCTTCCACCCGCCTCCCTCCACCATCCACCCTCCACCCTCCACCCTCCACCCTCCACCCTCCACCCTCCACCCTCCGCCTTCCACCCTCCACCCTCCAACCTCCACCCTCTACCCTCCACCCTCCACCCTCTACCCTCCACCCTCCTCCACTCTCCTTTCCGCCCCCTCCATCCCTCCACCCCTCCATCCTCCACCCTCCACCCTCAGCCTCCACTCCTCCACCCTCTCACCCTCCACCCTCCACCCTTCCGCCCCTCCACCCTCCACCCCACCACCCCTCCACCCTCCACCCCGCTTCCACCGTCCACCCCGCTCCACCGTCCACCCACCCCGTCACCCCAGAAGACAATGAGGGCGTCCAGCCCGGCCCGAATACTGTGACACCTCTCACAACCGGAAGGCGCCGTCACTGGCAGGTCAGCACTTCCGGTGTGTTCCCGGGGGCGTCCAGCTGCTCGCGCAGCACAATGTGCGCAGGCGCACTGGCGCCTCATTAGAATGCGGTGGCGTGGCGTCATCTAGCGACGCATGCGTGAACTATTTATTACCCCTCCCCACCCCACCCACCCCACACACATACAATGATACATACACGTAAGCAAATAAGGCAATTAGCAGAGGTGACAATGTGGGCGTGGTTCTGGGGTTGTTGGTGTTGATTGTTGGAGTTTTACGTCCTGGCAACATCTAAGGTCATATCAGTGCTTCTGGGAAGTCAGGTGGTGGGTGTCTGGGGGACGGGGGGGGGGGGGTGATCCACCCACACTAGGGTTCTGCTAGTGATCGTAGTGGGAACTGGAAGTTCGATTCTTGGCCGAGTCAAACCAATGACTTACATAATTGATACCTTTCACTTCCTAGCCTGGCGCTCGGCATTCATAGGATAGGGCGAGGACTGGTTAGCTCAGTGTCAGGATAATGTGACTGAGTAGGATATGGGATCATGGTGCCGGTAGCCTGATTTCCCTGTGCGGCAGCACGATAAAGTCACCATTCGTGTGCACTGGAGACAACTCGGTACCCGTCCTGATATGGCCTAATATGTTGCCAGGATGTAAAACTCCAATAACCATCCAATTGTAGAGGGAGGGGGGTGGGGGGCTTTGATCAAACTGTCAGCACACTGCTCCACACTCACTCAGTGCTTCCTGTGGAGTTGACTGAGGGCAGGTTTTGTTTGTTCCCCAACCAGCCGCAAAGCAGCCCACGTGGCGCCATCTCGCGTCCTGTTTAGTTTGTTACGGGCCACCCGCCGCCCGCCGCCCGCCGCCCGCCGCCCGCCGCCCATCGTGCTGATCACGCCCCACCCGGGGTTTGCATGTCGGGGCGCCGCCGTGTGGCGACTCACGGGGCGGGGCGGGGAGGGGGGGGGGGGTGCCCGGCAGAACGGGCGATTGGAGGCCGGGTGAGAGGCAGAGAGAGAATTCACAGGTCACTTAAAGTTGCATAGTCCGATGGTTTTGCGTTTTGGTCATTTTTCTGAGATAAATATATTAAATTGATCGTTATAATCTACCTTATTTCAGATAAAGGTAACTTTGATTTTAAATGGATAAGTTTTGAGATATTTGAGATTCAAACATGCAAACTTAGTTTTCACAAGCACGCCAAAACTCTGACACCATAGACTTCAACAATAACATGTTCTATCAAATTGTCTCAGTGTTCCTTCCTATGTGGCAATAAATGCTTAATATGTGCATCAATATCTAAGTTAGATATGTAGAGTCAAATCTATATAATTATTTTGGATTTGAAAATTTGATGCTGCATAGTCCAATGACATAAAATTTTCAAAACCAAACCAATTATCTAAATTTCATTTTATATATCTAACTTAGATACTGATGCACTTATTAAGCCTTTGTTTCTGCTTGCCAATAACTAATTTTCCATGTTTGCACTCAAAATATCGGAAAAGTTTACCATTTAAAATACAAGTAACGTTGAACTAATGTAAAGTAGATACTACTATTACTAGTGATTGATCTAATATATTTACCTCTGCAAAAATACAGAAATTCAAAACTATCGGACTATGCAACTTTAACTATTATTACAGTATTAGTATTATTATTAAAGTTGCATAATCTGATGGTTTTGTGTTTCTGTAATTTTTCTGCGAGGTATGCAGGTATTGCAGGTATTGCAATACCTCAGGGAGTTTGATGCCCCTGCCCTGCAGAATTGTAAACCACTGCCTTGTGGTACAGGTTCTTGACAGAACCGAACCCTAAACAGAAAACGATGTCACTGTGGCAGCATTAAGGGCGGTTGATGTATGGAACTCTCAACATCTCACGACCAGCCACTGCAGGAACAAATAGTTTTGCGCCTGTCTGATCAGGTTCTTGCCAGTGTGAAACCTCTATTTGCTCCCTGAGAGAGTGCCACTGGTAACTTGCAAAAGCCAGCAGCACTTCAACACTTTTGCAGGCAGCTTTCATGAAATGTACTAAGCTAAATGGAGAGCGGCAGTCAAGTAATGAAAGCAGTCTTTGTCACATCGCGACCGACAGCATGATGATGATGATGATGATGATGATGAATTTTTCTGCGATAAATATATAAAATTGATGGTTATAACCTACTTTATTTTAATGTGAAGTAACTTTTATTTTAAAAGGCTAACTTTTGAGATATTTGAAGTACAAATATGTCAAATTAATGATGGCAAGCATGTCAAAACCACAGGTATTCCCTTCTATGTGGCAAGAAATGCTTAATAAATGCACCTACATATCTACGTTAGATATGTAGAGCCAAATCTAGATAATCACTTTGGTTTTGAAAAGTTGACGTTTCATCGGACTATGCAGCTTTAATAAGGATTGAACGATATTAACAGATGCTGAACTTTTTCAAGCTGTTTCTCTGAAACACCATCTTCAAATTTTACATATTTTCTTTTTCTGAAAGCAACTGAATGAAAGAAATTAATCATACTAACTACATGCCAAGCAGTTTCTTAACGTGTCAATTTTAAGTTGCATCTCCTTCTCTCGTAAAAATTGATACCTGTCACTTCCCAGCCACATGCTCGACATTATTAGGATAGGGCAAGGACTGGTTGGCTTACTGTCAGGATAATGTGACTGACTGGGAAATCAGATCATGGTGCTGTCAGCCTAGTCTCCCAGTGAGGCAGCACTATGAAGTTGCCATAAGCGAGTACTGTTACAAGTCAGTACCCATCCTGATATGGCCATAGATGTTGCCAGGATGTCAAACTCCAAAATCCAACCAGTGAATCCTTCTCAGTAGCATATGGCGTCGCTTTATTGGCGGCGGTTGCATAAAATGTGGCTTCTAGGTTTGGGTGATCGCGTTGTGATCTGATATAATACAACCTATAATATGTTGTTTTTTAAAATATGCTATATATATGTACATATATATTATTTGACTTTTAAGTTCTATAATTATTTGGGTGATGGGATATGCGGCTTCAAACTGCATCCATTGATGTGATTGACTGAATGCAAAGTAAATTGCAATCAATCAACTCAGGATTTAAAAACAAGTACTTTCCTATTTCGATGTCTTCAAGTACACATGATTAAGGACACAAATGATTAGAGAATGAAGACAATAACTAGGTTCTGTCCCACTCCCCGCCCCCACCACCACCACACCCCACTGAGCATAGCCCCTCAAAGCCATACCACCACCATGTCATCCTCACCTACACCCACAATTACACCCATGGAACTCCCACCCAAACCTCCACCCACCCCAACCACTGCACCCTCACTCCAAACCATCCCACCCCACACTACCCCTACCTCACCCTCACCATCATCCACACACCCACCCACACCCACACCCACTCCAACACCAACACTGACACCAACACCAACACCAACACTAACAACACCAAAACAACACCCACACCCACCCCAACACCAACCCCAACACCAACACCAACACCAACACCAACACCACCACCAACACCCACACCCACACCCACCCCAACACCAACACCAACACCAACACCAACACCAACACCCACACCCACCCCAACACTAACACCCACACCCACACCCACACCCACACCCACCCCAACACCAACACCAACACCAACACCAACACCAACACCAACATCCACACCCACACTCATCCCACCTACCCCGACACCCACCGTACCACCACCACTCCGTCCCACCCCCACACCACCCCGACAGCTAGCACTCCACCCTTACCCACCCCCACCGCACTCTCACCCCACCCCCACACAAACCTCTACCCACAGCACCCCCACCTCACCCCACCCCACACGGTACACCCATCCCACACCCTCGGCACATCCACTCCACCTCACACCCACCTACGCCCCCTGCCGGTGCGCTGTGTGTAACGGTAACCAAACCAAGCTGCCGGGTGAAAGGGTGCAGACAGCGCCACCCGGTGGCGGGCGGCAGAACGGCGCGCGTTGCTTCCCTGTGACGACGCTCGGTCTGCAGCCCGCGAACCTGACGAAAACATGGCCGTGACGACGCCACTGTCTCCAGGCAACACAAAGGGCGGCAACGCGCCCCGGGGAAGCCATTGTCGTCTGCTGCACATTGCATTCTTACACTTATATATATGATAACTGATATATAGCATATGTAATAGTATATATCATATGTAAGGACACACAACAACGGTAGACTGGCCGATATGATCATTTCATTACAACAACAGTATATATATATATATATATATATATATATATATATATATATATGCTATGATCCACCTTCAACTATTATGCAATATATCTCATTCGTGTACATGTAGTAGTCTGCACTGACCTCTCAGGCAAGTAACCACATAGACAGGTAGGCGTGGGTAGTGTGGTAATATCAGGGAGCCTAGGCGGTGTAATGCTTAGCACACTGGCCCGGAATGCAAAGAGATGTGGGTTCAAGTCCCGCTCTAGGCGCAATATTTCCCATTTTCATCACCCCTATGACACTGGTTGCTGTGACCATGATCCTGTACAAGCTATGTGCTGTATAGTTGTTGAACCTACCTTGTGTGTGTATGTGTCAGTGCATTGCCTGTATGTATGTAATTGTAAGCATTAAAAGACTTACAATTCCAGGGGGACGAGTGTAGTAGTCTGCACTGACCTCTCAGGCAAGTAACCACAAAGACAGGTAGGCGTGGGTAGTGTGTTGATACCAGGGAGGCTAGGTGGTGTAATGGTTAGCACACTGGCCTGGAATGCAAAGAGATGTGGGTTCGAGTCCCGCTCTAGGCGCAATACTTTCCCGTTTTCATCAGTTCCATGACATACATATCAATTACCGATCAAATGCATAGGCAACTGGCTGGGCAATCCCGCCCTACCGATCATTATTATGCTATGATATATTATACAGAGTGTATATAACATATAATATATATATAATATATAACTTATATAAAATATGTAATATATAATATATATTATATATAATATGTATTGTATATATTATATATATTATTTATATTATATACTATATATTAGATACATGACACTATATATATTACATATTATATCTATTATATATTATATCTATTATTTACATTATCCATATTCTGCATGTTATATATATTATTATATATATTATTATATATATTATTATATATTCATTCTAATGATGGTAGCATAGTTAATGGTCGCTCACTCCCGAGTTGTCTGACCGTCCACTGAGTGTTCAAGTGGGACAGCAAGCATATCTCATACAGTCATAGGTATCACTTAATACTAAACGTTTAATCCATTGTGTATATAACAATGGATGGCATGCGTTCCAATGGGCTGCTGTAATCCCTGTAGACGGAGAATGACATTACATAAGCTGGTGCTACAATCGAGTATGGGTAAATAAGGTTCTACGCACATGGAGTGAGAACAAGCAAGACAGTCAAGGCTGACTACCACCCTCCTGTACGCCAGGAACTCTATGTACAATAGGGCGCCACCTAGTGGGGGTGACTTTAGTCTTCTCCGAGTGAAGGAGGGCTTGTTTCTTTCTTTCTTGGTTGTTGCTTGGTTGGTTGTTGGAACTTGATACCCTGGCAACATCTAAGGCTTCTTTCTTGGGAGTTTTACTTCCTGGCAACATCTAAGGTCATATCACGACAGGTAACGACTTGTGACAGTGCGCACTCATGGCGACTTATGCTGTTCCACTGGGAAATCAGGCCGCCGGCACCATGACCTGATATCCCACTCAGTCACATTAATCTGACACTGAGCGAAGCAGTTGGTTGTTGGAACTTCTAAGGTTTCTTTCTTGGAGTTTTAATTCCTGGCATCATATAAGGTCAGATCAGGACAGGTACGTACTTGTGACAGTGTGCACTCATGGCAACTTGTTAATGCTTCCCCACTCAGAGACCAGGTCACTTGCACAATCACCCACTCAGTCACATTATCCTGACACTGAGCCAACCAGTCCTTGCCCTATCCTAATAATGCCAAACACCTGGCGAGGAAGTGACAAGTAGCAATTTTTGTAAGTCATTGGTTGGATTTGACCAGGAATCAAACTCCCGACCTTTCGCACGGGAAGCCTGCGCTCTACCGATTCGGCCACCACATCTGGTTGTGAGATAGGGTATTTGCGGCCAGACCCCCACAAATGCAGGATTTGTGGGGGTGGGGGTAGGGGTGGCCACAACCTGCCAGGTCGCATGTAGGCATACCCATTTCACATGCACACATTTGCTAAAATTGACAAATATATTTGCTTTTTTCCCCCCAATTTTCTTAAATAATGGAAAATTATAATGTGTGACTAATCTGATGGAACAGTGGTACCTGCGGTGGGTGTGAGAATAATTGTTATATTGTAATTTCCAACATTATAATTTATATATATGACTGTACTGGAAGCAGTGGCCCAATCGACAGAGTGCAGACTTCCAGTGCGGAAGGTCAGGCAATTGAATCCCAGCCGAATATAAAAAACCGATGAAATCAAATTGATACTTGTCGCTTCCTAGCCTGGCACTTGGCATTATTAGGATAGGGCAAAGGCTGGTTAGCACAGTATCAGGATACTGTCAATGTGTGGGATATCAGGTCATGGTGCCAGCGACCTGGTCTCCCAGTGGGGCAGCACTATGATTATGAAGTCACCATCGCCATGAGTGTGCACTGTCACAAGTCGGTACCCATCCTGATATAACCTTATGTATTGATAGGACGTAAAACAACAAACAACAACGACTATATAGGACTGAACTAATGCTGCAGCGGTGGCTGTGTCTGAATGTCGTCTGCTGCGGCAATTTCCCGCCACAATGTCATGCCACACTTGACTGCTTCTCCCACGTCACCAAGTCTCCCCTTCCACCCTGCACCCAGCCCAGCGTCCAGTCAACTCCCCCCCCCCCCCGGGGCAGCCTTCTCACTCTCTCACGTGACGTAACCCATGACGTCACCCATCGTCATAAGGCGGCGATGACACGCCCTTCCCCACGCTTAGTGCTTTTTGGGGGGGATAATATTAAAAGCCTGGCAGGTTTTTTCCCTGGGATGTAGGTGTCAAGTTGACACATATCTTCCTTTCCACAAAACACTCCGGGGCCAGGCCGCGGGTCGGGGACAAACAGCCGGGTCCCTCCTGAGGGTCTCCCCGGCGGGCCCTGCCCGTGGTGTGTACCCGGTAATCCGACTGTGGGAACCCGGGGCGGGGTGTTTGGCCCTTACCCGCCGTCAACCAGCAGCGGGTCGACCACCCAACTTGTAACTGACTGCTGAACACAATGTGTAAACATACTCCGCTCGAATCCTAGTCGAGTCAAAGCAATGATTTACAAAATTGATAGGGTTAAAGTTGCATAGTCCGATGAAAATATCAAATTTTCAAAAACAAAGCAATTATCTAGATTTTATTCTACATATCTAACTAAGATACTGGTGCACTTATTAAACATTTGTCATCACACTGAAGGGAATTCAGATGCAATTTAAGAGAACCTGTTATGCAGAGATGCCTATGGTATCAGAGTTTTGGCGTGCTTGCCAAAATTAATTTTGCATGGTTGTACTACAAATATCTCCAAAGTTAACCATCTAAAATAAACGTTACTTCAAACTAAAGTAAGGTAGTCTATAGCGATCAATCTAATGTATTGATATCAGAAAATGACAGAAACTCTAAACCATCGGACTATGCAACTTTAAGGTGAGGGATGGTTGTGGAATAATGTGACTGAGTGCCATATCGGGTCGTGGTGCCGTTGGCATGGTGTCCAACTGGGAAAGGACTATACTCTTATAACCAGACATGGTGGCCGAATGGAGAGAGAACAGGCCTCCCGTTCGGAAAGTCAGGAGTTCAATTCCCAGCTGAGTCAAGCCGAATGACTTACAAAATTAATACTTGTAGCTACCTAGCCAGGCGCTGGGCAATTAATATTAGGGTAGGGCAAGGACAGGTTAGCTCAGTGCCAGGATAATGTGTGTGGGATATCATATCATGGTGCTGGCAGCCTAGCCTCCCAATGGGGCAGCACTATAAAGTCGTCATTATTGCACACTGTCACAAGTCGGTACTCGTCCTGATATGACTTTAAATGTTGCTATGATGTAAACACTCAAGAAACTCAATTTGTTTACCAACGTATTCCCGAATTAACCAGATGGCCATGACACCAGCCAGTTCGACTTGTTCCTGACATATTCACAAATTAACCAGTTAGGCAACTTCTTTTTCTTGTATATTCTTGAAGATTTACACTGCCTATCATGGATAAGTCTGAATAGACTTGTTTTCATCATTAGACAGTTTGTCGATAGAAAGCCTGAGTCTACATCTTTACCAACCCAAGGGATTTTTAACCTCCCACACCACATAGACATGTGCCGCATTCAGGGTACGACTCTGAGATGGCTCCACAACGTCTTTTTGATCTATTTGCATTCAGGCTATGCCTCGGAGTCGCCTCAGAGATGTCGCGCTTTTCAGATAGAAGGAAAAACATGCCTCCAAAATGGCCACCGGATTCAGTGGTTTCAGCCAATCAGAGCTGTTTTTTTCAATTGCAAATGCCTGCACCCTATGGAGCTGCCATTTTCGAGGCACCCGATAGCTAAAGTCATTCAGACTAGCGCGACATCTAGAATATCTCCGAGGCGTGCCCTGAATGTGGCACAGGTATGAGAGCAACTGGCCTTTGATGATGCTGTAAGTTATACACAGCGGTGGAAATCCAAATTGGTAGAGGTGATGGCATGGAGAATCGAACCACCGACCTACAGATTAGGAGTCCGACTTAGAAAAAAGGCATAAGCTCTAACCACTCCCCATCAGAGAACACCAACCTATTCACAAATTATCCGGTTACCCATGACGCCAACCAGGTCAACTTGTTCCTGATGTATTTCCGATATAGTTTTAATGAATTCACCAGTTGGCCATGACACCAGCCAGTTTGACTTGTTCCTAATATATCAATTAATTAACCAGTTAGCCACAACCCCAGACTTGTTCCTGACATATTCAAGAATTAACCAGTTAGCCGTAACAACTGTCAGGTCGACTTGTTCCCAAACTATTCCTGAATTAATCAGTTAACCGTGACGCTGACCAGTTCTGCGACAAGTCATTCCGACACACAATTTGCGTGTCATCCTTCAGGCGCTATTTACCAGTGGCATGCATGCATGTACGTAGTCATGTGTGGGGACCGCATCACCAACAGTTTGCTGATTCTTTAGTAGCACTGCCGTCCTGATATGACCGTAGATGTTGCTAGCACGTAAAACAACAACAAACAAACAACACTAGGAGTAGCAGCACTTTGCGCATCGTCAACGACGGCGAGAATACGCAACGTTGTTTACAACATGTAACATGGTATAATGTTGGTTGGTTGTTGGAGTTTTACGTCCTGGCAACATATAATGTACCGACTTGTGACAGATCACACTCATGGAGACTTTTTAGTGCTGCCCCACTGGGTTGGCTGGGTGTTGGAGATTTACGTCCTGGCATTAGTGGCAACATCTAAGGTCATATCAGGACGAGTACCGACTTGTGACAGTCCACACTCATGGAGACTTTATAGTGCTTCCTCACTGGGAGACCTGGCCACCAGTACCAGGACCTGATATCACACTCAGTCACATTATCCTGACACAGAGCCAGCCAGTCCCTGCCCTATCCTATTAAACATACTAATGGTCAAGTCAAACCGATGACTTAAAAAGTGATATTATTAATATAATATCTATTATAATATAATATAATATAACATAACATAACATAACATGATGTTACCAGGACGTAAAACTCGAACAACCAACCAACATTGTATAATGTAATAAAAGATAATATAACAAGATAATACAATATAATATAATAAAGAAAATATAATATAATGCAATATAATATAATATGACATAACATAATATGACATAATATAACATAATATAATACAATATAATATAATTATAATATAATATGGCATAACATAACATGGCAAAATATAATATAATACAATATAATATAATATAACATAACATAGTTAATGTTTTGTCAACACCCATTGCTGTTCCAACTTGGGGTGTAGGGGTGGTGGGGTGGTGACAGGGGTGTGTGTGTCATTGACACTTGCTGCGCATGCTCATGGCTCTTTATCTCCCACAACAAGTGTCAGATTTTGCTGCGCGAGCCCGTGCGTGCATGTTGCGCATGCGCATGCTCGTGGTAGAAACTATCACTCTTGGGTCATCACCCAGACAGCATGACCCGACAATTTGTGTCACGTGCCGACGTGCAGCGCGCACGCGCACTGCCCGATTGCATAATTGGGAGGGCGTGTGTCGGGGTGTGTCAGAGGCGGGCGGGGAGGTGGATGTGTGTGTGTGTGGGGGGGGGGGCGGCTAGAAAGGGAAGGGGGTTGAGGTCGCGGGAAGGTGTTGGTGTCCGGGGGGGGGGGGGATGAGCAGCGGTTGGTTGGTTGTTGGAGTTTTACGTCCTAATAATACTATGGGGCGCCACCTAGTGGGAGTGACTTTAGTCCTCTCCGTGTGAGATAGGGTATGTTTCTTTCATTCTTGGTTGTTGCTTGGTTGGCTATTGGAACTTAATGTCCTGGCAACATCTAAGGTTTCTTTCTTGGGAGTTTTACTTCCTGGCAACATCTAAGGTCATAATCAGGACGGGTACCGACTTGTGACAGTGCGCACTCATGGCGACTTGGGCTGTTCCACTGGGATATCAAGCCGCCGGCACCATGACCTGATATCCCACCCACCCAGTTACATTATCCTGACAGTGAGCGAACCAGTCCTCGCCCTATCCTATTAATGCCGAGGGCCAGGCTAGGAAGCGAAAAGTATCAATTTAAAGTCATTGGTTTGACTCGACCGAGAACTGAACTCCCGAACACCCGACCTTCCGCACGTGAGGCCCGCGCTCTACCGATTAGGCCTCCGCGCCAGGTGATGGGCAGGTGAGGGGGGGGGGGGTGGAAAGTAAGAGGGGTGGGGTCGCGGGTAGTTAGGTGTGTGTATGTGGGTGTAGGCGGGGGGGAGGGGATGGGTGGCGGGCTGGAAAGTGGCAGTTTGGGGGTGGAAGGAGGGGGTCGGGTGGGGGGGTCGGTCGCATGGGGGGGGGGGGAAGTTTGGGAGGAATATGGATGTGGTCTGAGTAGTGGCTCTAGTTGGTGGGTGGGTGTAGGTGGTGGGTGTGCGTGGCTGTTGTGCATGGCACTCTGGTAGGAATAGGTGGTGCGTGTGTGTGGTGGGGTGGTGTGTATGGTGTGGTATACATGGTGTGATGTGCATGGTATGGATTGCATTGATGGCGGTGCGTGGGGTAGTGTTCAGGGTGGGTGTGCATGGTGTGAATGTGTGGGTGTGTATGTGGTGTGGTGGGTGTGCGTGGTTGGTGTGCATGGTGTGTTGTGTTGTGTTGTGTGTTGTGGTGTGGTCCGGTGCTTGTTGTGTGCTTGGTGAGTGGCTGTGGTGGGTGTCTTGGTGCGTGTGCGTGTGCGTGTGCGTGTGCGTGTGCGTGTGCGTGTGCGTGTGCGTGTGCGTGTGCGTGCGCGTGGTACGTGTGCGTGGCAGTGTTTGTTCGTTGGTCCGGGACTGCCCCCCCACCCCCACCCCCTCTGCCCCCTGTCGATGCGCGGCGCCTGGCGGAGACCACCCCAGAGCTGACTCTGCGTGGTGTGTGTCATGTTGGTGTGTTTGTGTGTGTAAAGAGCTACATACTGCGCTAGTTAACTTACATGACAGTCACACTCGGTGTAGTGTGTGTGTTTCAGAGGCTGGTATTTAGCTACATGTCGCAGTAGTTAACTTACATGACAGTCACACTCGGTGTAGTGTGTGTACATGTTGGTGTGTGTGTGTGAGAGGCTGGTATTTAGCTACATGTTGCAGTAGTTAACTTACATGACAGTCACACTCGGTGTAGTGTGTGTACATGTGTGTCTCTGTGTGTGGGAGGCTGCTATATAACTACATGTCGCAGTAGTTAACTTACGTGACAGTCACACTCAGTGTAGTGTGTGTACATGTTGATGTGTATGTATGTGTGGGAGGCTGGTATATAACTACTACACATCACAGAAGTTAACTTACATGACAGTCACACCTGGGGTCATGTGTGTACATGTTGGTGTGTGTGCGAGAGGCTGGTATATAACTACATCATGTTCCAGTAGTTAACTTACATGTCAGTCACACCCGGTGTAGTGTGTGTACATGTTGGTGTGTGTGTGGGTGGGAGGCTGCTATATAACTACATGTCGCAGTAGTTAACGTACATGACAGTCACAATCGGTGTAGTGTGTGTACATGTTGGTGTGTGTGTGTGTGAGGCTGGTATAATTGCTGCTCGGCGCTTGGCGTTATGAGATCAGGACAGGGTCTGGGCGCACAGTGTCAGGATAATGTGACAGGTCATGGTGCCGGCGGCCTGATTTCCCAATGGGGCAGCACTATAAAGTTGCCCTGAGTGTGGCCTGTCACAAGTCGGTATGACCTAGGGTCATACTGGGGTGTAAAGCTGTGTTTACACGGGCGATTTAAAACGCCTCATATGAAACGCCTTGCCTAGATCGATTCACATTTGCCGTGTAAACGCGATGCTGTGGCGTTTTAGGGCTGAATCGCTTCATATGAAACGGTTCATCTATACCACCTCGGGAGGTGGTTTATATGAAGCGATTCAGCTGGTTCCTGGGAGGAGATAGGATAAAATAGTACAGCTTGCCAGCGAAATCTAGTGAATGCGATCATATTTAACAGAATTACAGACTCAAATAATGAAATTTAATTAAATTAACCTTAAATTCCAAGCGATATTAACGTAGCAGCTACATCTGCGTCGAATCGACGTGTGTAAAATAAACAAATAGCACTGCTTGCCGGCTACAGGCGCCTGCTGGTTCCCGGCGCCGACACACTTTCAAACTCGCTCGTGTAAACGCACCACTACATCGCTTCATATGAATCGATTTGCCTAGATCGTTTCACAATTCCCCGTGTAAACACGGCTTAAAACTACACCAAACACCCAGCCTCCCCTGGCCCTCTCAGAGGACTGTGGTTGGGCTCCTTAAGGCTACATTCCCTACATGCGGCATGCGGCATGCGGCATGCGGCATGCGGCATGCGGCATGCGGCATGCGGCATGCGAATGCGAATGTGAATGCGACAAAAAATGGAAAAGCAGCTAAGTGAATAGGGGTGATTCCATGCCTCCGAATGCGAATGCGAATGCGAATGCAGCAACTGAATCGGTCCATGTAGCAATCGGTGTGGCATGCGAATGTGAATGCTGCTGCGTTTGC
The DNA here is from genome assembly GCA_030323885.1 of Branchipolynoe longqiensis. Lineage (NCBI taxonomy): Eukaryota > Metazoa > Annelida > Polychaeta > Phyllodocida > Polynoidae > Branchipolynoe > Branchipolynoe longqiensis. The sequence continues at coordinate 53,686,253 of CM059189.1, forward strand.
CATAGAAAACAATACTGCTCCTTCACAAATTTGGAGGAAAAACCCCAACAAATGTTGGGGGTTAGCATATATCTATGCCGCTTATACGACATTCGCATGCCGCATGCCACATGCTGCATGCCGCATGCTGCATGCCGCATACCGCGTGTAAGGAATGCTAGCTCCAGGCTGCCTTTTTCCTTCCTCCTCCCCTCCCCCCTACCCCGCCAATTCCTCTGATCACTACCCATCGGAAGCCAACTCCCGACCACATGGGACTGCTTTCACTTTCAGCAGTGCCCATTCAGTGCTGCAGATTTGCAGCCTTCAGCGCACCAATGCGACTGAAAACTCCCCAAAAACATTACATGTCGTAGTAGTTAAAGTTGCATAGTCCGATGGTTTTGAATATCTGTATTTTTTCTGAGATAAATATATTAGATCGATCACTAGTATCTACTTTACATTAGTTCAAAGTTACTTTGATTTTAAATGGTAAACTTTTGAGATATTTTGAGTGCAAACACGAAAAATTACTTTTGGCAAGCACGCCAAAATTCTGACACCATAGACTTCTGCAGTAACAGGTTCTGTTAAATTGACTCAGTATTGCCTTCTACGCAGAAACAAATGCTTAATAAGTGCATCAGTATCTAAGTTAGATGTGTAAAAGCAAATCTAGATAATTGGTTTGGTTTTGAAAATTTGATATTTCATCGGACTATGCAGCTTTAACTTACATGACAGTCACACTCAGTGCGCCATGAACACACGTGAATCACATGGGTAACCTCTCACCTGTCCGGCAACCAGAACTCACCCCCTCAACTGCACATGTAACCCTGGTAACCATGGTAACCCTCGTGCCGAGTCAGTCACCCGTAACCGCAAGGTCGTGTCGGTCGGGGGTGACGTCACGCATGACGTCAACCAACGGCGGCCACTTGGATGCGCATGCGTGATATACGTGTTATAATCACCGAGTTCGCAGTAACTTAATTATTTCTCTCCCCACATTGGTCGTAATGCTCGCATTGCGTTTGATGCGAGGGAAGGAAGAGACCCTCCCCCCTCCTCTGTCCCGCCGTCCCCCGGCTTTCTCACCTTCCCTGTCATCCCGCCCTCAGCTTTCTCCTCGCCCCTCCTCCCTGCCCGCCGGCTTTCTCACCTCCCCCGCCCTCACGCCTCCCCGCTCCTTCCCGTTTAAGGCCGCCCGCCGACCTCCTTCAGCCACTCGCCTCCCAGCCGTCCTCCCTACACAAGCTCCTTTTTCTTTGGCCTTCACCTCGGACCGCTCCCTCTTGCGTTCCCCCCTCTTGCATTCCCTTCTTGCATTCCCCCTGTTGCGTTCCTCCCTGTTGCTTTCCCCCCCTCTTGCGTTCCCCCTCTTGCGTTCCCCCATCTTCCGTTCCCCCTCTCCCGTTCCCCCTCTTCCACTCGCCTCTCTTCCATTCTCCCTCTTCCATTCTCCCTCTTCCATTCTCCCTCTTCCGATCCCCGTCTTCTGTCCCTCCTCTTCCGTTCCTCCTCTTCCGTCCCTCCTCTTCTGTCCCTCCTCTTCCATTCCCCATTCTCCATCTTGCGTTCCCCGTCTTGCATTCCCCGTCTTGCATTCCCCATCTTCCATTCCCCCCTCTTGCTTTCCCCCTCTTTCATTCCCCCTTCTTGCATTCCCCTCCTCTTGCATTCCGCCTCTTTCATTCCCCAAGAGGGGGATGGAAGAGGGGGAATGGAAGAGGGGGAATGAAAGAGGGGGAATGAAAGAGGGGGAATGGAAGAGGGGGAATGAAAGAAGGGGAATGAAAGAGGGGGAATGAAAGAGGGGGAATGGAAGAGGGGGCAAGGGAGAGGAGGGAATGGAAGAGGGGGAATGAAAGAGGGGGAATGAAAGAGGGGGAATGAAAGAGGGGGAATGGAAGAGGGGGAATGAAAGAGGGGGAATGAAAGAGGGGGAATGAAAGAGGGGGAATGGAAGAGGGGGCATGGGAGAGGAGGGAATGGAAGAGGAGGGAATGGAAGAGGGGGAATGAAAGAGGGGGAATGAAAGAGGGGGAATGAAAGAGGGGGAATGAAAGAGGGGGAATGAAAGAGGGGGAATGAAAGAGGGGGAATGAAAGAGGGGGAATGAAAGAGAGGGAATGGAAGAGGGGGAATGGAAGAGGGGGAATGAAAGAGGGGGAATGAAAGAGGGGGAATGAAAGAGGGGGAATGAAAGAGGGGGAATGAAAGAGGGGGAATGAAAGAGGGGGAATGAAAGAGGGGGAATGAAAGAGGGGGAATGAAAGAGGGGGAATGAAAGAGGGGGAATGAAAGAGGGGGGAATGGAAGAGGGGGAATGGAAGAGGAGGAATGGAAGAGGGGGAATGGAAGAGGAGGGAACGGAAGGGGAGGGAATGGAAGAGGAGGGAATGGAAGAGGAGGGAATGGAAGAGGAGGGAATGGAAGAGGAGGGAATGGAAGAGGAGGGTATGGAATAGGGGGAATGGAAGGACACACACATAACACAGTGTGTGGTCGGGCAAAGTCGGGCAAAGTCAGGCAAAGTCGGGCAAAGTCGGGCAAAGTCGGGCAAAGTCAGGCAAAGTCAGCCAAAGTCAGGCAAAGTCGGGCAAATTCGGTCAAAAGCCAAGCGTCACCACGCATCAAAAGCGATTCGTGACGCACGCCTGACGCACGCGTGAGAAACGCACGCGCCAGTGTGTTCGGGTTCTCTTTATTACAAACATTTTGATTTTTGACGCACGCGCGAGATACGCGTCCAGTGTGTTCGCAGGTTGTTGCTAGGACGTAAAACAACCACAAACAAACAAACAAAACGTTGGTTGGTTCTTGGAGTTTTACATTCTGGCAACATCTAAGGTCAAGTCAGGATGGGTACAGACTTGTTTTTCAAGTGGTGTTTTGGTTTGTTAGTTGTTGGAGTCCACATCCTGGAAACATCTAAGGTAATATCAGGACAGGTACCGACTTGTGACACTGTGCACACATGGTGACTTTATAGTGCTGCTGCACTGGGAAATCAGGCTGCCAGCAGCATGACCCAATATCCCATTCAGTCACATTATCCTGACACTGAGCTAACTAGTCCTTGCCCTAGCACCAAGCTAAGAAGTGACAAGTGTCAATTTTGTACGTCATTGGTTTGACTCGACCAGAGTTCGTACCCGTCGGTTTGTATCTCACAATCTACTAAGACCGGAGATGGATGCTCAATTCGTTCGGTCATCCCCTCTGGTTTCCCTGGAATTGTGTGCTCTTCATCACGCCCACACGCAAATTACCCGACACGACAGGCATCGCTCTCTGCACAGTCCGAGCATTCCGGCAGGGCGACCTTCACCTTCCACACTGACCGTTTTACATCCTGTCAACAACTAAGATCATATCAGGATGGGCACCGACTTGTGACAATGCACACTCGTGGCAAATTTGTAGTGCTGCCCTACTAGGAAATCAGGCCACCAGCACCATGACATGATATCCCACACATTCGCATTATCCTGACACTGAGCAAACCAGTCCTTGCCCTATCCTAATAATGCTGAGTGCCAGGCGAGGAAGCGACAAGTAGTAATTTTATAAGTCATTGGTTTGACTCGACCGGGAACCGAACTCCCCATCTCCCGCACGGGAGGCATGCAATCTACCGATTCGGCCACCGCGTCCGGTACAGGCTAGCACGAATGCATTGGCACTTATTTGTATATCACCAATAAATAAACACAACTTCAATTTGTAATTTAATGTTTCCCCCCCCACCCACCCTCCCTCCCACCCACCCTCCTTGCATGACGCGACTCCGAAGCACACATTGTGAGCCTCCCCACACCATTAAAATTTAAATTAATACAAACTGCGCCTTCCAGGTATGCAAATTACCAAACAGTTTAACCTGCACATGCGCAGAAGTAAGCCAATTTGGACTAGGCATCTCGCTAGTAATTACTGTCACCTGGTCAGTGCAGTAGTGCCAGTAGGCAGTCAGCAATATACGCGCAGACGACCACGAAGACAAAGCACAGCAGGCGGCACCAACAACAGTTACATCTGTACAGTTGGAAAATGGCGACCGGGCGGGCGTCTGGAGCTGGAGCTGGAGCCAATCAGAGAGTGCTGCTATGCGCATGCTCCGCCACTGCGCGTGCGCACCTGCCAATGCACCTGTTATTGATGAGGCGTGGCTGGCACTGATAGCCGTCCGCCATTCACGGACAGTCGGTCCGACACGCGACGCCGTTTGATTAAGCGCTAATCGGACACGGGTCTGCGCACGGCCGGTAATACCGCGCTGGCAGGATAACTGCAGATCAATTAGTTGACGGGAGGCGAGGAGCAGTGCGGGGTGGGTGGGGGAGGTGGGGGGAGGTGTGGGGGGGGGCGCTACTTAATGGAGTACCCACCCGCAGTTTTACTTAGAGTTACAGTTAGATACGGGGGGCGGGGGGGGGGGGGGTTACGTCCTGGCAACATCTAAGGTAATATCAGGACGGCTACCGACTTGTGACAGTGCACACTCATGGCGACTTTACAGTGCTGCCATAGGTTCGCTTAGATACGGGAGTTGGTTGGTTGTTGGAGTTTTATGTCCTGGCAACATCTAAGGTCATATCAGGATGGGTACAGAATTGTGTGACAGTGACAGTGACAGTACGCACTATTGACTTTATAATTATAGCAGTGCTCCAACTGGGAGACCAGGCCACCAGCACCATGACCTGATGATAGTGATATCCCACCCACCCACATTATCCTGATGTTGGGCCTAACTGGGTGTTGCCCTATCCTAATAATGCTGAGAGCCAGGTTAGGAAGTGACAAGTGTCAATCTTTTAGTTTAACACATTGGTTTGACTCGACCAGGGTTGCTTCATACATGCTGGTTACATGCTAACTACATGTTAGATGCATGTTAGCTACATGTTAGATACATATTAGGTACATGTTAGCTACATGTTAGATGCATGGTAGCTACATGCTGACTACATGTTACTGTCAGCTACATGTTAGATACATGTTAGATACATGTTAGATACATGTTAGATACAGGTTAGATACAGGTTAGCTGCATGCTAACTACATGTTAGGTACATGTTAACTACATGTTAGCTACATGTTAGCTACATGTTAGCTACATGTTAGCTACATGTTAGCTACATGTTAGATACATGTTAGCTACCTGTTAGCTACATGTTAGCTACAGGTTAGCTACATGTTAGCTACATGTTAGCTACATGTTACCTACACGTTAGCTACACGTTAGGTACATGTTAGCTACATGTTAGCTACATGTTAGCTACATGGTAGCTACATGGTAGCTACATGGTAGCTACATGGTAGCTGTAGTGCATGTAGAGATACGAACGCCTTGAAGTCTGTGTACCAAGTGTGTTTATTCAGTACCTCCCTCTCCCACGTCAGCTCGGTCACGTGACCCCTCTCGCTGGTTACCTATACACCACAGTAGCTACATGTTAGCTACATGTTAGCTACATGTTAGCTACATGTTAGCTACATGTTAGCTACATGTTAGCTACATGTCAGCTACGTGTCAGCTGTATGTTAGGAGGCACAGCTCTTTGACTGAACTCTCCTCATTTCTCTTTCCTCTATACTACCCTCTTCTTTTTTTTTCTCCAGGGCTTACTTCCCCCCCCTGATTAAGGGACTTGTTTGCTTGGGTGGGGCCCTGTTCCTTTTTCACTTTCACTTTGTTCTTGCTGCAGATCCCACCTTTTCCCATTCCTTCCTCCTAACCGTCGGCTACTGGACATGAGTGCACAGCTACAATCGGACCAGTGATCTGGTACCACTCCAATGACTCCTCATTATTGTTGTAAAGTACACCCCGCTTCTACAACCGCCCCATCTGAAGTTAAATCTCCATTCCAAAGAACGGAGCGATTTTTCAGTGACGTTCTATATTGCTGCAGTGCTGCAGCCTGTAACCATCAAGGTTACGAACCACCCAAGAGTTGAGAATGACCATATGTTTGACATCCAATAGCCGATGATAAAAAAACAATGTGCTCTAGAGGCCTCATTAAATAAAACAAGCTTTTCATAGATAAAAAAAATGTGATGCTTTTATCGGACTATGCAGGTTTAATGCCGCGCTTGGTGCTGCCATCTGACGGTTGCCGGGCAAGTCTTTGTTTCCGCTGTTGCCTCTTATGCTATTGATAATTAGGCATAAGTGCATTTACAGAGGTGTATGGTCCACTGGGTGAGGCCACGATGACTGAATAGAACTGCCTACTTGAGATCCAGGTGGCGGGGGGAGGCTTAGATTGGTCAAGTGGTCATTAGTCTATGGCTAAGCCGACATTGTTGTAAATATGAGAGAGACTAATATCTAAACACCTCTGTATAATGACGCAGACCATTGTTTCTAAATCTACAAAGCTGTTCATTTGTTTGTTGGGGCTTTGCAACCTATCCTAGCAACATCTGAGGTAATATGAGGATGGGTCTCGGCCTTTTGGCTAAGATCAAAGCCCTTTGGTGGCGGTCGCTGGGTAAATCTGATGTCCAGAGGTACCCGGCTCCCGAGGTCAAAGGACCGAGAGCCGGAGTCTGGGCATGTTGTTCGTTGAGATTTTCCCGGGGGCGCAGAGGGCTCATAACAAATAATTATATATATATATATGTATATATATATAGCAAAGCATATACTAAGTATATGCCGATGTAAGAAACTGCATGGTGCTGCCCCTCCGTGGCGAGTCCTGGAGCCGCGTGGGGCTACCGGCTACTTCCGCTGGTCGGCGCTGCTGAGCGACATATACACCACTGAGCGTGCGCCGGCTGCATCACTTCACCTTTCTACACACTGTCACACGATTCACTGTACTTGTTTAATTTTTTACTTGATTGGTAGGGCATTTTCAGCCAAGACAGATACTTTCTATACATATTTTACGTGCATATTTATATACTTCCCTGTTAATAAAGATTGTATCATCCACTCCGGTGTCCTCCTAATGCGTACTTACATATATATATCAGAATGGGTACTGCCTTGTGAGAGTGCACGCTCATGACGAATTCATAGTGTTGACCCACTGGAAGACCAGGCCTCTGACACCACGATCTTTTATCCTACTCAGTCACATTATCCTGATTCAGAACAAACCAGTCCTTGCCCTATCCTATTAATGATGAGTACCAGGCGAGGTAACGACAAGTATCAATTTTGTAAGTTGTTGATTTGACTCGGCTAGTTTACAAATCCACAACCTTCTCCATGGGAAACCAGTCAAAGCTCTTAATCTGACTGATTCGGCCGCCCCCCCGAAGGGGATGATGACACATGAAAAATGTCGCTTTCATTTTAGAAAATTGGCTAAGATTTTAAAGCTAAAGTCAATGGTTGTTTGAGGGTTACGTCCTGGCAACATCTAAGGTCATATCAGGAAGTGTACCGATTTGTGACAGTGCGCACTCATGGCGACTTTATAGTGCTGTCCCACTAGGAAATCAGTCTGGTCACACCATAACCCAATATCCCACTCAGTCACATTATCCTGACACTGAGCTAACCAGTCCAGACGAGCGCCTGGCTAGGAAGCGACAAGTATCAATTTGATAAGTCCCTGGTTTGACTCGACTGGGAACCGAACTTCCAACCATCCACACGCGAAGCCCGCGGTCTACCGATATGACCACCGTACCCTGTGATTTGAAAGTTCACCAAATATGAGGTTTGAATTCCTCAGACCACCGAAGTGCCTCCTGCCAGTACTGGCGTTGGCCGTGCACCAGTCACAACTCACCCCACAGGCCTCAATCAAAGCCCACATCGGGACCGGACGTGGTAGTCGAATCGATAGAGTGCAGGCTTCCCCTGTGGAACTGGAAAGTAGGGAGTTCGAATCCCAACCGAGTGAAACTAATGACTTACAAAGTCGATACTTATCACTTCCTAGCCTGGCGCTCGGCATTAATAAGACAGGGCAATGGCTGGTTAGCTCAGTTTCAGGATAATGTGACTGAGTGGGATATCATCAGATCATGGTGTCAGAGGCCTGGTTTTCCAGTGGGGCAGCACTATGAATTTGTCATGAGTGTGCACTCTCGCAAGTCGGTACCTTAGATATGATCGTAGATGTTGCTAGGATGTAAAACAACAACAAACCAGTTGGTTGGGTGGTTGTTGGAGTTTTTTTGTCATGCCAACATCTGAGGTAACATCAGGATGGGTACCGATTTGTGACAGTGCGCACTCATGGTAGCTTTATAGTGCTGCCTCACTGGGAGACCAGGCCACCATGACCTGATATCCCACTCAGTCACATTATCCTGACACTGAGCCAACCATTCCTTTCTCCGTTTTATTAATGCAGAGCACCAGGCTAGGTAGCGACAAGTCTCAATTTGCAATATTGACACCGCCCTCCCTACCCTCCCTACCCGCCACTAGGGGGCGCCAGGCGGGCTGTGCAGGCCGCCTCTCCTTCCCGCCACTAGGGGACGCCAGGCGGGCTGTGCAGGCCGCCCCTCCTTCCCGCCACAAGGGGGCGCCAGGCGGGCTGTGCAGGCCGCCTCTCCTTCCCGCCACTAGGGGGCGCCAAGCGGGCTGTGCAGGCCGCCCCTCCTTCCCGCCAATAGGGGGCGCCAGGAGGGCTGTGCAGGCCGCCCCTCCTTCCCGCCACTAGGAGGCGCAAGGCGGGCTGTGCAGGCCGCCCCTCCTTCCGGCCACTAGGAGGCGCCAGGCGGGCTATGCAGGCCGCCCTCCCTACCCTTCCTTCCCGCCACTAGGGGGCGCCGGGCGGGCTGTGCAGGCCGCCGCTCCTTCCCGCCACTAGGGGGCGCCCCAGTCTGCGTGCCGAAGCCCATTAGAGGCTTGTACTTAGTGTCACATCGACCAGGCCTCATCAACTCACACTTATTTCACACTTATTCAGTTATTGGAAACTCCCTGTCCACACTCACACAGAACGAAATTCCAATTTGGCACAAGCCGGCAATTAGAGACGACCGCGGTGATGCGTCTGCGCGGTAATATGATTGGTTGGTTGGTTGTTGGAGTTTTACATCCTGGCAACATTAAAGGTCATATCAGGATGGGTACCGACTTGTGACAGTGTGCACTCATGGTGACTTAATAGTGCTGCCCCACTGGAAAATCAGGCCACCAGTGCCATGACCCGATATCCCACTCAGTCACATCCTGACACTGAGCTAACCAGTCATTGCCCTAGCCTATTAGTGCCAGGCTAGGAAGTGACAAGCATCAATTTTGTAAGTCATTGGTTTGACTCTGCCACTGTACAAGGAACTGAACTCCCGACCTTCCGCATGCGAGGCCCGCGCTCTACCGAATATGTGGCTGTCACACTACGACGACAAGCGGCGACGACAGCCCAGCGACTTGGATTTTGTGAAAACCCGACGACATATGCAAATTCGGGCCAAGTTGGACGACAAGCGGACGACAGCGCGGCGACAGCGTAGCGACAGCCGAGCGACACAACAGCAGTCTCCATATGATATATGAAGAAATGGGACGGTACAAACATGCGGCGGACTTTAGGAAGCAGTCTCCATATGATATATGAAGAAATGTGAGTGTGAGTGTGAGTGTGGGTGTGATAGTGAGTGTGATAGTGAGTGTGACACAGACACACACACAGACCCGCACACAGACACACACACAGACACACCACTACACACACAGAGACACACACAAAGCAGTTTCCATGAGAAATATGAAGAATGGGACGGTGCAAACATGTAGGTTTATGCGGCGGACCTGTTAGGAAGCAGTCTTCAAGGTGGTGCGAATAGAAAATCATCGGTCGCATTTGTCCATTGATATAAGGCTGGAGGAGGCGACTGATAATTACGGACAGCCGGGACAAGGTGGTGCGAACAGAAAAGCATCAGTCGCATTTGTCCATTGATATAAGGCTGGAGGAGGCGACTGATAATTATGGTCTCATAGAAATAGAAGAATGGGACGGTGCAAACATGTAGGTTTATGCGGCGGACCTGTTAGGAAGCAGTCTCCATATGATATATGAAGAAATGTGAGTGTGAGTGTGAGTGTGGGTGTGATAGTGAGTGTGATAGTGAGTGTGATAGTGAGTGTGACACAGACACACACACAGACCCGCACAGACACACACACAGACACACCACTACACACACACAGACACACACGAAGCAGTTTCCATGAGAAATATGAAGAATGGGACGGTGCAAACATGTAGGTTTATGCGGCGGACCTGTTAGGAAGCAGTCTTCATATTTGGGACGGTCCTAACATCCCTCAAGGCAAGCTAAACTGAGCCATGTTTGGACCGTCCCATTCTGTGTGTGTGTGTGTCTCTGTGTGTGTGTCTCTGTGTGTGTGTGTCTCTG
>CM059189.1:53697091-53759970 GCA_030323885.1 Branchipolynoe longqiensis
ACCCCCCCCCCCCCACACTCCTGGGTGGAGGGGTACCGGCATGCCTCACTCCGCCCCCCGCCCCCTATTCCTGTACATTGTTTACGGTGTGACGTTTGTAGGCTTGGTTTCGTTGAGGTTTACTCTGACTCTCTTATGTAGCTGTCACACTACGACGACAAGCAGCGGCGACAGCCCTGCGACACCCACTCCCCTTTGTCGCTGATTGTCGCGCAGGTGTCGCGCAGGTGCCGCACAAGTGCCGCCGCGACACCTCCGCGGCAGCTCCAGTTTCTCCACTATTTCTCGATGGTCGCCGAGTTGTCGCGGGGATTTTGGACATGTTGAAAAACTTCGGCGACAGCGGACGACAGCCCAGGTTGTGGCACTGTCGCGGCACTGTCGCGGCACTGTCGCGGCACTGTTGCGGCACTGTCGCACTGTCGCAGCACTGTGGCGGCACTGTCGTCTTGTCGTTAAGCTGTAGTTGCTTCTCTCTCCATGTAGGTGTCTCTGTGTGTCTCTGTGTGTGTATATGTGTGTCTATGTGTCTATGTGTGTGTCTGTGTCTATGTGTGTGTCTGTGTGTGTGTATATGTGTGTATATATGTGTGTGTGTCTCTGTGTGTCTGTGTGTGTCTGTGTGTGGCTGTGTCTATGTGTGTGTATGTGTATATGTGTGTATGTGTCTATGTGTGTGTCTGTGTGTGTGTATATGTGTGTCTATGTGTGTCTGTGTTTGTGTGTGTATGTGTGTGTCTGTGTATATGTGTGTGTATGTGTCTATGTGTGTGTCTGTGTGTGTATATGTGTGTCTATGTGTGTATCTGTGTGTGTGTCTATGTGTGTGTCTGTGTGTGTGTCTGTGTGTGTGTCTGTGTGTGTGTGTCTGTGTATATGTGTATATGTATATGTGTGTGTCTGTGTCTATGTGTGTGTATGTGTGTGTATATGTGTGTCTATGTGTGTGTGTCTGTGTCTGTGTGTGTATGTGTGTGTGTCTGTGTATCTGTGTATCTGTGTATATGTGTGTGTCTGTGTGTGTGTATATGTGTGTCTGTGTGTGTGTATGTGCCTCTGTGTGTGTGTCTGTGTATGTGTGTGTGTATGTATGTGTCTCTGTGTGTGCCTCACTCTGACTCTCAGTCTGACTCTCACTCTCACTCTCAGTCTGACTCTCACTCTCAGTCTGACTCTCAGTCTGACTCTGACTCACTATCAGTCTGTCTCTCACTCTGAGTCTGACTCTGACTCTCAGTCTGACTCTCACTCTCAGTCTGACTCTCACTCTCAGTCTGTCTCTCAGTCTGACTCTGACTCTCAGTCTGACTCTGACTCTCAGTCTGACTCTCACTCTCAGTCTGTCTCTCAGTCTGACTCTCACTCTCAGTCTGACTCTCACTCTCACTCTCAGAGTGAGAGTGAGAGTCAGACTGAGAGTGAGAGTCAGACTGAGAGTCAGAGTCAGACTGAGAGTGAGAGTCAGAGTCAGACTGACTCTGACTCTCAGTCTGACTCTCACTCTGACTCTCAGTCTGACTCTCACTCTCAGTCTGACTCTCACTCTCAGTCTGACTCTCACTCTCACTCTCAGTCTGACTCTCACTCTCACTCTGACTCTCACTCTCAGAGACACACAGAAACAGAGAGACACACACAGAGACACACACATAGACACAGACACACAGAGACACAGACACACACATAGAGACACACACAGAGACACAGAGTCACACACACAGACACACACACACAGACACACACACATAGACACATACACACACAGACACACATATACACAGACACACACATATACACAGACACACAGACACACACATATACACAGACACACAGACACACATACACACACATACACACACAAACACACACACAGACACACACACAGACACATACACACACATACACACATATACATACATATACACACATAGACAGACACACACATAGACACACACATAGACACACATAGACACATACACACACATAGACACACACATAGACACAGACACACAGACACACACATAGAGACACACACAGACACAGACACACACATAGAGACACACACAGAGACACAGAGTCACACACACACAGACACAGACACACAGACACTGTCGTCCCGCTGTCGTCCCGTCTGTGGTCCCGATGTCGTCGGGCTGTCGTCCGATTGTCGTCCAAATCGGCCCGAATTTGCATATGTCGTCCTGATTTCATAAAATACCAGTTGCCGGGCTGTCGTCACCCCCTTGTCGTCGTAGTGTGACAGCCACATTAGCTTGCTCCTGTAAACACCGTCCTCCCTCCCCCACATCCCCACCGCCCCACCTCCTCCTCCCCCCCTCCCCCACCCCCACCTCCCCCCACCCGGCTACCCGGATGTACCGCAACCACACCGCAACCACAGCTACCACCCGGGTCCACCCCTACAACCCTCAGTGTACTGCGTGGTTCTACCAAAGTGGTGGATTTGAACCCATGGGTTCGAACCCTGGTCGAGTGAAACTAATGACTTAAAAATTGACAGTTGTCGCTTCCTAGCCAGGCGCTCGGCATTATTAGGATAGTGCAAGGACTGGGTGGCTCAGTGTCAGCATAATTTGACTGAGTGGGATATCAGGTCATGGTGCTGGCAACCTGGTTTCCTAGTGGGGCAGCACTGTAAAGTCACCATGATTGCGCACTGTCACAAGTCGGTGCCCATCCTGATATGACCTTGGATGTTGCCACGACATAAAACTCCAACAGCCAACCAATCTACCACCTGGGTCCACCCCTACTACTAGTACTAGTACTATACAACCACACAACCACACAACCACGACCCACCACACAATCACAACTACTCCCTGGGGTGGACCGAATGGTTTTAACAAGATGGTGCATGTGTGTGTTGTGGTGAGAGGGAGGGGAGCGGGGGGTAGTTCCTTTCCAGGTGTGTGTGTGTTCACCGGATAAGTCCCAACCTGTCGTCTGCCCATCTGTTGATGTTATTCAGTTCCAAACCTACTAGTGCTATTTACTTAGCCAAAACTTTTCCTTTTAGGATAAACTTTTTATCAAAATGCCGATGATGATGAAAATAGCATTTAAAATCCACGATCTTATTGATAAGAGATGACGTCATTAGTGAGCAGATGACAATTCAACAAGTCACTTCGCTCCGGTTGTTTAGTTAAAATTGCATAGTCCGATGAAAACATAAAATTTTCAAAACCAAAGCACTCACCTATATTTGATTCTACATACCTATCTTAGATACTGGTGGACTTATTAAGCATTTGTTGCCACATAGAAGGGCATGCTGAATCAATTTAATAGAACCCGTTTCTGCATAAGCCTATGGTGTCAGAGTTTTGACATGCTTGCCAAAATTAATCTTGCATGTGTGCGCATCAAATATCTCCAAGGTTAGCCATTAAAGATAAAAGTTACTGCAAGCTAAAGTAAAATAGATTATAACAATCAATTTAATATATTTATCTCAGAAAAATGGACGAAGCTCAAAAGCATCGGACTCTGCAACTTTAACATGCATCTTTTTTGGTGAACTTTTATTCATAATAATAATAATAATAGCCATAACAATAGCAATAATAGTAGCAACAATAATAGCAATAATAATAGCGATAACAATAGCAATAATAATAGCAACAATAATAGCAACAATAATAGCAATAATGATAGCAATAATCAGCATCATCATCATGTTGTCGGTCACAATGCGACAAAGACTGATTTTATTTCTTAAGCGCCGCTATTTTGTGCGGTTGTGCATTTCGTAAAAGCTGCCTGCAAAGTGTTGAAGTGCTGCTGGCTTTTGCAAGTTACTAGCAGCACTCTCTCGGGGAGCAAATAGAGGTCGCAGACTGGCAAGAACACGTCAAGACAGGCGCAAACTATTTGTCCCTGCAGTGGCTGGTCGGGAGATGTTGGGAGTTCCATTCATCACCGCCCTTAATGCTGCCACGGAACCATGGTTTTCTGTTAGGGTTTGCTCCCTTAGCCTTTGGTTCTATCAAGTACCTGTACACCACAAGCAGTGGTTTATAACTTTGCAAGGCAGGGGCGACAAACTTCCTGAGGTATTTTAGCAGGTAGGTACTGCAATACCCGCATACCCACAATAGCAATAATAGTAGCAATTAAAATCCACAATGTTGCTGAAAAGAGTAATATTTTGAATGAGCAGACGATAAATTTAACACCTCCGCGTTCCCGTTGTTTGATCAAAGTGAAAACAGACGATAATATGAGTGAGCAGACTTTTATAGCTTCCCCGCCCATGTTATTCAGTCAAAATATACCTTTTTGTCAGTGGTAATTAAATGAAACAATGAAAGTCGTCAAAATCCACAGTTTTATTGAGAAGAGGCGACTTTATGAATGAGCCGACGACATTTTAACAGGCGGTACATCACAGCTAGTCTCGCTTTGGTTGTTGAGCCCGCGGACATTTTGCAAACTGCTCATTTGGACCGTAAAATGGATTGATGGAAACCGTACGTGTGTTACTAAATGTTCGCCGAAGAACAGAGGGCTGGTTGGGCCTACAGACTGTGTATTGTTAGTTCAACATGAATGTGATGCGCCCCATTCAAACCTGTCTACCATAGTCTACCACAGTCTGTCACAGTGTACCAGTCTACCACTGTCTAGTACAGTCTACCACCGTCTGTCACAGTCTACCAGTCTACCACTGTCTAGTACAGTCTACCACAGTCTGTCACAGTCTACCATAGTCTACCACAGTATGTCACAGTCTACCATGGTCTACCACAGTCTGCAACAGTCTGTCACAGTCTGTCACAGTCTGTCAAGTCTACCACTGTCAAGTACAGTCTACCACAGTCTGTCACAGTCTACCAGTCTACCACTATCTAGTACAGTCTACCACAGTCCACCACAGTCTGTCACAGTCTACCAGTCTACCACTGTCTAGTACAGTCTACCACAGTCTACCACAGTCTACCACAGTATGTCACAGTCTACCAGTCTACCACTGTCTAGTACAGTCTACCACAGTCTACCACAGTCTGTCACAGTCACCAGTCTACCACTGTCTAGTACAGTCTACCACAGTCTACCACAGTCTACCACAGTCTACCACAGTCTACCACAGTATGTCACAGTCTACTAATCTACCACTGTCTAGTACAGTCGACCACAGTCTACCACAGTCTACCACAGTCTGTCACAGTCCACCAGTCTACCCATGTCTAGTACAGTCTACCACAGTCTACCACAGTCTACCACAGTATGTCACAGTCCACCATAGTCTACCACAGTCTGCAACAGTCTGTCACAGTCTGTCACAGTCTACCACCGTCTAGTACAGTCTACCATAGTCTGTCACAGTCTACCATAGTCTGTCACAGTCTACCAGTCTACCACTGTCTAGTACAGTCTACCACAGTCTACCACAGTCTACCACAGTATGTCACAGTCTACCATAGTCTACCACAGTCTGCAACAGTCTGTCACAGTCTGTCACATTCTGTCACAGTCTACCACCATCTACAACAGTCTACCACAGTCTACCACAGTCTGTCACAGTCTACCACAGTCTGTCACAGTCTGCCACAGTCTACCACAGACTACAACAGTCTACCACAGACTGTCACAGTCTATCACAGTATACCACCGTCTAGTACAGTCTACCATAGTTTACCACAGTCTGCCACAGTCTACCACAGTCTGCCACACTCTGCCACAGCCTACCACAGTTTGTCACAGTCTACCACAGTCTACCACAGTCTACCACAGTCTACCACTGTCTACCACAGTCTACCACAGTCTACCACAGCCTACCACAGTCTACAACAGTCTACCACAGTCTACCACAGTCTACCACAGTCTACCACAGTCTACCACAGTCTACCCCAGTCTACCCCAGTCTACCACAGTCGACCACAGTCTACCACAGTCTACCACTGTCTACCACAGTCTACCACAGTCTACCACAGTCTACCACAGTTTACCACAGTCTGCCATTACAGTGTTCCTGGTCTGATCTAAGTAATGCCAAGTGGCAGACTACATAGTGAGAGTATTCATTTCTAAATGATTGATTTGACTCGAACAGGGTTCGAACCCACGAGCTGGCCCGTGGGAAGCGATTGCTCAATTCATCTGGCCATCCCTTCCTTTGTGACAGCCACTGGACACATTTGAGTGTTTTGACAATGTGGCAATGTGACAATGTGACACGATGACAATGTGACACGATGACAATGTGACAATATGACATGACAGCGTGACAATATGACATGACAGCGTGACAACGTGACAACGTGACAACGTGACAACGTGACAAAATGATATCGTGACAACGTGACAACGTGACAACGTGACAACGTGACAACGTGGCAATCTCACAATCTCACAATCTCACAATCTCACAATCTCACAATCTCACGACGTGACAACGTGATAAACTGACAGCGTGACACTGTGTCAGTGTGACACTGTCACAATGTCACAATGTCACATTGCCACAATCTCACAACGTGACAACGTGACAACGTGGCAATTCGACAATGTGACAACTGCACACCACATCAGTGAGGATGCATTAAAACTCTGAGTGAGCGCCCCCTGACGGGCACCTGAGTGATCTCTGATGTCGCCTCATGAAGTCATAAACATATATTGTCCGATATAAGTTTCACAAGAACAATTAAACATGAGAGGACTATTGACTGAAGTGAAGTCATAATCAATAAATGTTCACCTTAGCCCGAGGCTTCAATCGATCACTTCTTACATATGAGCCCTATAATCCATTATGAGAATATAAACATCCTTTCAACGAGTATGTCACCACTAGAAACCTCACCAGTTACACCCCCCCCCCTACTAACGGTTACTATACTTGTCTAACATAGTCACTCCCTGCATCTGTTTCTTTTTTCTCTTATCTTGTTCTTTACCTGTCATTCATGTACCAATATTTAGCATATTTTCTTTTAATTGTCTATCTATATTGTTGTAGATTTGCTTACTGTGTAGTGGCAATTGCTATTAAGGCTAGAAGACCAGTGCATGATAGTGGTTGTATAGCAAATGAAAACAAAGTAGGGTTTTAAATATTTATCTGTATCTGTTTAATTTAAGGTCCTTTTATGATATGTGCAACAGGCCTCGCACTACCTGAATCCGACAGCGGGAAGTGGTCTTTGATCAAATGTGTGATATTTGCGATGACAATTTGACTGTAACTCAATTCAGAAACAAATGTAACGCAAGAACAATACCTACTTGTGTCATCAGGAAATGTGTCTAAAGTTGCGTGGTCCGATGGATTTGAGTTTCTGCCATTTCCTGAGAACAATTCATTAGATTACTCGTTATTATCTACTTTACTTTAGTTTGAAGTAACTTTTATTTTAAATAGCTATCATTGAAGATATTTCAAGTGAAAACGTCAGATTAATTTTCGCAAGCACGTCAAAACTCTAATAGTAGAACAGTAAAAACTCCCTAACCGACCACCTCCACACATAGACCACTCCCCTATATCGATCGCTTTATTTGGGTCCCAACAATACAATTGTAACCATATTCTAACTCCCTAAACCGACCACCTCCCTAAATGGACCACTTAAAGTCGGTCCCAAGGTCGGTCGATTTAGAGAGGTTTTCCTGTACCACAAGCTGCAGTAGTAACTGGTTCTATTAAACTGGTTCTATTAAACTGGTTCTATTAAACTGGTTCTATTAAACTGGTTCTATTAAACTGGTTCTATTAAACTGGTTCTACTAAAATGATTCTATTAAAATGCTTCTATTAAATTGCTTCTATTAAACTGCTTTTATTAAACTGGTTCTATTAAACTGGTTTATTAAACTGGTTATAATAAACTGGTTCTATTGAACTGTTTCTATTAAACTGGCTCTATTAAACTAGTTCTATTAAAATGGTTCCATTAAACTGCTTCTATTAAACTGCTTCTATTAAGCTGCTTCTATTAAACTGGTTCTAGTAAACTGGTTCTACTAAACTGGTTCTATTAAACTGGGTCTATTAAACTGGGTCTATTAAGGTGCTTCTATTAAATTGCTTCTATTAAACTGCTTCTATTAAACTGTTTCTATTAAACTGCTTCTATTAAACTGGTTCCATTAAACTGGTTCTATTAAGCTGCTTCTATTAAACTGTTCCTATTAAATTGCTTCTATTCAACTGCTTCTATTCAACTGCTTCTATTCAACTGCTTCTATTAAACTGCTCCTATTAAACTGCTTCTATTAAACTGCTTCTATTAAGCTGCTTCTATTAAACTGCTCCTATTAAGCTGCTTCTAGTAAACTGCTTCTATTAAACTGCTTCTATTAAACTGCTTCTATTAAACTGCTTCTATTAAGCTGCTTCTATTAAACTGCTGCTATTAAACTGCTTCTATTAAACTGCTTCTATTAAACTGCTTCTATTAAACTGCTTCTATTAAACTGCTTCTATTAAACTGCTTCTATTAAACTGCTTCTATTAAACTGCTTCTATTAAACTGCTTCTATTAAACTGCTTCTATTAAACTGCTTCTATTAAACTGCTTCTATTAAACTGCTTCTATTAAACTGCTTCTATAAACTGTTCTATAAACTCTTCTATTAAACTGTCTATTAAACTGCTTCTATTAAACTGCTTCTATTAAACTGCTTCTATTAAACTGCTTCTATTAAACTGCTTCTATTAAACTGCTTCTATTAAACTGCTTCTATTAAACTGCTTCTATTAAACTGCTTCTATTAAACTGCTTCTATTAAACTGCTTCTATTAAACTGCTTCTATTAAACTGCTTCTATTAAACTGCTTCTATTAAACTGCTTCTATTAAACTGCTTCTATTAAACTGCTTCTATTAAACTGCTTCTATTAAACTGCTTCTATTAAACTGCTTCTATTAAACTGCTTCTATTAAACTGCTTCTATTAAACTGCTTCTATTAAACTGCTTCTATTAAACTGCTTCTATTAAACTGCTTCTATTAAACTGCTTCTATTAAACTGCTTCTATTAAACTGCTTCTATTAAACTGCTTCTATTAAACTGCTTCTATTAAACTGCTTCTATTAAACTGCTTCTATTAAACTGCTTCTATTAAACTGCTTCTATTAAACTGCTTCTATTAAACTGCTTCTATTAAATGCTTCTATTAAACTGCTTCTATTAAACTGCTTCTATTAAACTGCTTCTATTAAACTGCTTCTATTAAACTGCTTCTATTAAACTGCTTCTATTAACTGCTTCTATTAAACTGCTTCTATTAAACTGCTTCTATTAAACTGCTTCTATTAAACTGCTTCTATTAAACTGCTTCTATTAAACTGCTTCTATTAAACTGCTTCTATTAAACTGCTTCTATTAAACTGCTTCTATTAAACTGCTTCTATTAAACTGCTTCTATTAAACTGCTTCTATTAAACTGCTTCTATTAAACTGCTTCTATTAAACTGCTTCTATTAAACTGCTTCTATTAAACTGCTTCTATTAAACTGCTTCTATTAAACTGCTTCTATTAAACTGCTTCTATTAAACTGCTTCTATTAAACTGCTTCTATTAAACTGCTTCTATTAAACTGCTTTATTAAACTGCTTCTATTAAACTGCTTCTATTAAACTGCTTCTATTAAACTGCTTCTATTAACTGCTCTTGAAGCTGTCTATTAAACTGGTAAACTGTTCTATTAAATGCTTCTATTAAACTGCTTCTATTAAACTGCTTCTATTAAACTGCTTCTATTAAACTGGCTATTAAACTGTTTATTAAACTGCTTCTATTAAACTGCTTCTATTAAACTGCTTCTATTAAACTGCTTCTATTAAACTGCTTCTATTAAACTGCTTCTATTAAACTGCTTCTATTAAACTGCTTCTATTAAACTGCTTCTATTAAACTGCTTCTATTAAACTGCTTCTATTAAACTGCTTCTATTAAACTGCTTCTATTAAACTGCTTCTATTAAACTGCTTCTATTAAACTGCTTCTATTAAACTGCTTCTATTAAACTGCTTCTATTAAACTGCTTCTATTAAACTGCTTCTATTAAACTGCTTCTATTAAACTGCTTCTATTAAACTGCTTCTATTAAACTGCTTCTATTAAACTGCTTCTATTAAACTGCTTCTATTAAACTGCTTCTATTAAACTGCTTCTATTAAACTGCTTCTATTAAACTGCTTCTATTAAACTGCTTCTATTAAACTGCTTCTATTAAACTGCTTATATTTAACTGCTTCTATTAAACTGCTTCTATTAAACTGCTTCTATTAAACTGCTTCTATTAAACTGCTTCTATTAAACTGCTTCTATTAAACTGCTTCTATTAAACTGCTTCTATTAAACTGCTTCTATTAAACTGCTTCTATTAAACTGCTTCTATTAAACTGCTTATATTAAACTGCTTCTATTAAACTGCTTATATTTATCTGCTTCTATTAAACTGCTTCTATTAAACTGCTCCTATTAAACTGCTTCTATTAAACTGGTTTAGTGTCCCCCTTCAATGCAGTGACAAGTGCTTAATAAGTGCACCAGTATCTAAATTGGATACATAGAATCAAATCTATCTAAGTATTTTGGTTTAGGAAATGTTTAATTTTCATCGAACTATGCAGCTTTAAGCATTCGTTGCTGCCTAGATGTGAAAACTGAGTCAATTTAATAGAACATTTTACTGTTGTAGCCTATGATGTCAAAGTTTTGACAAACACGCCAAAATTAACTTGTCATATTTTCACTTCAGATATATCCAAAGTTAACCATGTAAAATAAAAGTTACTTCAGACTAAAAGTAAGGTAGATTATAACTATCAACCTAATGTATTTATCTAAGAGTAATTACAGACACAAGAGAACATGCTATTCAATTACAAAAGAAAGACCGAGGTAGACAACACTCCCAGTCTGATAATTTGTTTTATTATACAAGTGAGAAGAGGATACAATTAGTCGGTTGAGCGAACTGTGCGCGCCCCCTCGTTTAACAAAGTAACAATCTGAGTGAGTGAGCCTGATAGTAGTGGAGCATGGATGCACGTGACCTCCCCGAGTCATATGTCTCCGTGTTGAATGAACTGAGCTTGTGCCCAGGGCGCTCCGGGCCAGCTGGCACAAGCAGTAGTATCAACCCGACGGGTAGATAGAAAGAGCAGCTCTTGCTATTGGTGGTGTGGTAGGCTCCTTGGTAACACGCGCAGTAGTAATAGTATAAAGTTCAGTGAATAAAGTGTGTATATAACTGGCATCAGCACCAAGCTGACCAATGCAGTTAGTACACATAATTATATATATATATATATATGTATATATATATATATATATATATATATATATGTATATATATATATATATATATATGAGTCAGTCCCATGAACATAGGCCAATTGGTGCATGGGGGAAAGATGTCGGCTTTGACCATTGGATGTCGGCATCGAACGGCATACTTATAGTTTAGCATTGGCAGAGGTGTTCAAAAGTTCTTAAATTTATCCTGAATGTAAAGGTAGAGAAAATACAACGACCCTATTTATTTCTAGGATAATTTAATATGAAACAAAGAAACGCACTACACTTTAACAATTGCGTTGCCGACATCTGTTAAAGATGTTGGCGTCGACCATTGGATGTTGGAGTCGAACGGCATACTCATTGTTTAGCATTGACAGAGGTGTTCGAAAGTTCTTAAATTTATCCTGAATGCAAACGTAGAGAAAATAGCACCTTTCTGGAAAGCTTAATCCAGAGTATTTTGGAGAAGCATTCCCACTCTTTTGTGCATTTTGTTATTAAAACCACCAATTGGCCCATTTTTGTGAGACAGACTCATATATATATAGAATCTTACTACGAGACAATAATAATAAGAAATCAACAGATTGGGATGGGATAGCCACCGGAAGTGGGAGGCGCCGATGGTGGCGCCACGGCGCTGTCGGGCGGCACAGAATCAATGGCTCTAATGAAAGTACACTGAGAATTTATTAAATAATAATTCCGCATTGGTTCTTACACCGGGTCATTATATAGATATAACACAATATATAATTTATCAAATTGGGCTGCGGTAAAGGATAGAGAGAGACACACATGAGTAGTGGTGGGGAACATTCTTTATTTTTGCTCGAAGGTCCTTGGCCGGGCAAAATAATAGCCAACCAGGACAGAGGCCCCCACCCAACCACTACTCAAGCTACGACTGGGCCAGGGAGGAGTACACCCTCTGATCATTGACGATGTGACCTGCAGTGACGTCTTTAAGTAAGCATAGACCGTCTCACTGGCCCAGTCCCCTCTCACCTTTATTTCCTCGATTGTAGCGCTACACATGGCAAGGTAAGTAGCGCCACCCTGGCGCAGGAAGTGAGAAGTAAAGTGGCACTCCCCGAGACCCGCCCTACTTGCAAAGAGTTTCAACATTGATTGATAGGAACGATAAGACATCGGGTTGGAGCCGGACTCTGCCGGAAGCCTGAAGGCTATTTCATCCTGAGCAGCAGGTATCTCATCAAAATGTCTTTTGGACCAAAATACGGCACACAGCTCCTGGTTACAGCACTTGGCGACTGGTATCTCTAGCACATGCTCAGTAAATTGGATATAGTCTTACTGTGCCTCACACGAATCAACATCCCCCAATCGAAAAATGTAAAATCTGAAAGTCTATGGGAGGCCTCAGAGTCTGTAACTTGGCTCTTCCTGAGTAATGTGCAGTAGGACAGCAACATCACCGCGCACCAGGGGGTATGCCCAGAGTTCAGGGTCAAACCCCCAAAGATTCTAACTAATATATATGTAGGAGGGGGTTGGGGGGGCAGCCCTTGGTGCGTCACCCTTCTGACATCTTATACCCTTCAGTGTTGCAGATGCATAATAATCGGCATAGAGGATAGTTTTGTAACCGTTCTGTTTCAGGTAAAAATTCAGCCATGACAGATGGTTTAATATAGATCTATAAGACAGATCCCTGGCAAGCCAGGTCACGTACACAGCCTCCCACTTTGAGGTGAAGGGAAACGGAGCCCTGTTCTCCCCGAACTGATCGACAAAGGTCAAATAATGGTTAATTTGCACCGCCCTTGAAGACCACAAATTGGCAGAATAAAACCGGCTTTTCCGTTACACTTTGAGCAGACATGGCTGAATCTACATTCGACCTCACTTCGTGGGCAGCCCTGCTCACCGTTCCATGCATAGCAAGGTCTCTTAGTGTGACTACCCAGCTTCCTGGTGGCGTAGCCTGTCGTTCCGGACTTCCTTGATTTTACATTTACTGAAGAATAAAATAGCACACTCGAGCCCCTGTTGGCACTAGAGAAAGCGGCAAAGCCTATTTCCTCAGCCAGTGTTCTAATTGACAGGTCATAGTCGGTGTGCGCCGAGTCAAGATATTCATTTGCGCACGCCCTATGGGCCAAAAACACAATGTGCTCCAAGAAGGCCCTTAAGTCTCTAATGCCCAGCTCCTTTATGCCGAGTGCCCACTGGCCCGTGGCAGCTATTAACTCGTAACAGTTCACTTTATGAATATCTCTCTTTCCGACAGTAAACCTCTTGAAGCTCCACTTACTTCTATGATGCCTACTGGCACTCCTGCTGGACGACGTACTGCTCGACTTCTTCCGTCGTCGTACGGTCGGTCGTGAACGGCTTACGTCCTTCTCATAAGAACAGAAGCTGTCCTCCGGTTTTCCGACGAAAGTCGCATCCAGTAACGGGTTGTCTGGTTGGCCCCCCCCCAATCATCACTGCCGCCTCCTAAGAAACCACCAATCAACCAATCAATCAATCAATCGATTTCAATCAATCATTCTCTCGATTTACTAAGATTTTCTTTTGTGCTCCCCCAACGCAGCTAGCTTGTCCTCAACTTCAAGCGTGCATACTTCCTTTTCAATTAGTTCAAGTCACTCCTCAGATGACATGGCGCTCAGTTCCGACCTCGCAGTGTTTCAGTCGTCTGCCATTTTATAATCACTGTCAGGGAGCCGGTGGTTTGAACAAGTCGTCGGACCGGCACCTTCCTGCTTTTCCTCACACTGTGTTGTATTTCCTTTCTCGTGTACTGCTCCACAAGTATCACAAAATTCTTTAGGCATAGTCGTAAAAAAATACTTGTGTAACTCACGTAGTGACAGCGGTACTGGTGGTAGAAGTATACGAACACCCCCACCTATTAATAGAGGCAGTCAGCTAAAAAACTTGAAGCTAAACACCATTAATAACCCGTTAGATATCTTTTCAGATGACCAGATATGTATCTATCGATGCCTCCAATGCCACAACACTGAGTAACCGGTCTTTCCGACTAACAATACGTTTATGTTTGTTTAGATAGTTTTGTTAGTTTGTTGTTGGCCAAAGTCAGGTCCAACACAAAGTCAGTCAAGCATGAGAGTCAAATGCGTATAGGGTTTAGCATGGTCCGGTCTGCTTGAGCAGCTGTGCGAATCTGGTCGAATTTCCTGACATGTCATTCAAACACAACTCATATACAATGTGAGAATATAGACCACTAGCCTGACTAGGACGTTGATGTTAGGCAAGGCTCTGTTGCAGGTAGGCGAGTCTCTGTCAAGCATGAGAGTCAAATGCATATAGGGTCTAGCAGGGTCTGGTCCAGTTGAGCAGCCATGGGAATCCGGTCGAATTTCCTGACATGACATTCAAACACAACTTATATACAATGTGAGAATATAGACCACTAGCCTGACTAGGACGTTGGTGTTAGGCGAGGCTCTGTTGCAGATAGGTCCGTCTGTGTTAGGTGAGGCTTTGTTGCACAGCCTCGTCGCAATCCGTGGCGGCTGGGGCCTGGTCCAAGGCCGGTGCATGTTCTAGAAAAGTATGTTCCAATTGAGCAGCCATGCGAATCGAGGCCCCAGAGCCAAGCTAAAATAAGTGCTACTGGGAGTGCAGTTCAAGCGATGTATAAGCATTATGTGATGTATAAGCATTATGTGAGTATAAAGCCGCAGAAGGGATTTTTGGTCAGTGGTAATGGTCACTGACAGCAAAAGTGTGCACATACCATTAAAACTGATGGCTTAGATTCGATTTTTTTTTTACTAAAGGAAGTTCTCAGAAGCACCTTGACTTACACGCGTGCCATATTTACTTTAATAGCAATTGAAGGACAGCTGTTTGCCACATCGCTGCCTATATATCCATCATTATTCAATAAATAACCGATTACTTTTCACCAAACTATTACAGTAAATATTAACTAGTGTCTTTTAATTTGCCAACATTTGAGAAGTCGACCTCGACTCATACGGCGGCCATGTGCCTGAGGAAAGAATTCCACGGTAAAAATTTGACCTAAACTTTTCTGCCGCCTCGCCTAATATGCAAGTATTTATGGTATACAGTATATAATGAATTAGCACAACAGTAGCCAAATACAATAGCACAAGGCTTAGGCTCCATCCTAAACAATATGTGCATAACAAGTTATAAAGCAAAGCTTGTTTTATTTAATGACGCCTCTAGAGCGCGTTGATTTTCATCTTCAGCTATTCGACGTCAAACATATCATCATTCTAACATATTTCTATGGAGGAAACCTGCTGCCGCCAGATAGGTTACTCTTTCCGATAAGCAGCAAGCGGTCTTTTAATGTTATATGCACTTTCCCACAGACAGGACAACACATACCGCAGCCTTTAATGAACCAGTTGCGGACCACTGGTTGGAACGGAATATAGCCCAAATTACAAATGGATCCACTGAGAAGGATCGATCCGATGACCGACAGCTTCAAAGGTGGACACTCTACCGCCTGAGCTACGTCCCTCTCCCATGACAAGTTATACGACAGGTTTACGAACAGTATGCCCATTATGTTGCCCTTTATTCAACTTGAGGTTCGATGGTGTGAAGCTTTCAGTAATCCTGACCCAGTGTGGTTTTACAAAAATAACTAAACTGTAGTTTTTTAAGTGGATAATGCCTTTGTAGTCTATTCAGTGAATAATGCTTTTGTAGTTTATTCAGTGAATAATGCCTTTGTAGGTGATTGAGTGAATAATGCATTTGTAGTTGATTGAGTGAATAATGCCTTTGTAGGTGATTCAGTGAATAATGCATTTGTAGTTTATTCAGTGAATAATGCCTTTGTAGTTTTTTCAGTGAATAATGCCTTTGTAGTTTATTCATGAAAAATGCCTTTTGTCAGCGCCAGATTACTAGTCTTCTGGCCATTCAGTACAATTTGTTGGTACATAAATGAAGCTATCAGTTGCAATAATAACCACATGCAAATCTTGTTCGAGAATAAAAGTATTATACAAAATATGAATGAAGTATTAGTTGTAATAGCAACTGTAAACAATTCCAGTTCAATAAAAGTATTGTACATTTGGTGAATATGCACCATATGACATTGGGTGATTTTACAATTGTCTTTAAACATTTCCATGGACTGCTGACAAAACAACAAGAAACCAAATTACTGAGGATTCAAAAGAGGCCACTTAGAACTGTCTACAGAGGGGAAAACCTGTAATAGCAAGGGGGCACCCGGGAATTGGCTAGGGGGGAATTTCCAAATATGGATCTAAACTACCCCTATTTTAGGGTAATTTTTTTCACATGGGTTGGTGGAACAACACCCATTTTAGGGCAATATTTTACATGGTTTTCCGGTGCAACAACCCACATTTTGGTGCAATTTTTCGCATAATCTTAAAATCTAGTGTTCCTTAATAAATTTAATGCAAGAATTTAGGTCTATATGATTCATGAAATTATATTTTGTTTAAAAATACTAATTTTTTGGGCGGGGTTTTCTGGGAAACCAGGAAACCCCCTGGGTGTGCCCCTGAATAGCCCTGTCACACTACGACGTATCTCGCCGGCGTGTGACAGATGTATAATAATCGGCATGGAGGATAGTTTTGAGGATCACTTTTATTCGGCATAGAGGATCACTTTTATTCGTCGAGAAACGTCAAGCTTTTTGGCATCAGCGCAACGTATTGGTAGAGTGCAGCCGATGTTGTGCGAAAAAAAAAAAAAGTTTGCCTCGCCGTCCTGATATGACCTTAGATGTTGGTAGGAAGTAAAACAACAACAGACAAAAAAAGCAACAGTTTGGCGCAACGTGTGGGAACGAGCCCCCTGCATGCGCAGCGTCAGTGGAACAAAGTATACGTACCTCCAACGCGCTTCTAACGTATCTCAACGACCCCCTAACATCGCCACAATGTTGGCACCCGCACATCGTCGTAAAGTTTTGCGCAATCACAAAACTTCGCCGATACCCTGATGCGCCTCGCCGACCGTCGCCGTCCATCAACGAATACCAATGCGCGCCTAATGCACGCGTAAAGCTTCCAGACGTATCCCAATGTTTCGCCAAAAAGTGACACACGTCGACGCGTATTGCCGAGAAACGTCGTACTGTGACAGCACCATAAAGGAAATGCATGTCAAAGCGCTTACAAATTGATACCAGTCGCTTCCTAGTCTGGCGCTCGGCATTAATAGGATAGGGTAAAGACTGGTTAGCTGTGACTGAGTGGGATATCATATCATGGTACCAGTGGCCTGATTTCCCAGTGGGGCGGAACTATGAAGTCACCATGAGTGTGCACTGTCACAAGTCGGTACCCATCCTGATAATACCTTAGATGTTGCTAGGACGTAAGACAACAACAAACTACAATCTTAAATTAAGAATGTATGTGCTCATTTTAATTATCCAGCCTTTTGAAACTTTTTGTTATGGGTTGTTCTTCACTTCTACTGTAGGTATGGGATGAATCTTTTATCTAACACATAGCCTGCTTAGAGAGCTCAAGCCTCGTTTTGAGAACAATGCGGGCATTGTTTGTACACCTGGCAGACACCCAGGTATGTGTCCAGGGTCGGACGCTGAGAAAACGGGCATCTTCTAGACGCAGCGACAATCAAACCGTAAAAAAACATCTAAAAAAAATGTCGTCTGCTCCGACTGGTTTGAGTGTCGTCTGCTCTGACTGGTTTGAGTGTCGTCTGCCCCGAAGGAAATATCTGCTCTTGGAATAACAGTGATTGTTTTCACCTATGAAAAAGGTTGGTTTGGTTGGTTGTTGGAGTTTTACATCATGGCAACATCTAAGGTCAAATCAGGACAGGTACCGATCTGTGACAGTGCCGCAATCATGGCGACTTTATAGTGCTGCCCCACTAGGAAATCAGGCCGCCGGCACCATGATCGAATATCCCACTCAGTCATAGTATCCTGACACTGAGCTAACCAGTCCCTGCCCTATTAGAATGTTGTCTTGTAAAAAAAGGAAATGTCTGCTCTGAAAATAACGATGACTCTTTTCATTGAATAAAAATAGAAGTATATATATATATATATATATTTATATACGTTTATTAAGTAGAAAAGAGGTATTAAAATGTGTGTGCTTAAAAGGAAAATGTTCTCTGCTCTGAAAATAACAATTATTGTTTTCACTGGTGAAGAAGGGAAGTGCATATAAATAGATAAATACACACATATGTATATATACATATATACATACACTGTATATATATACATATATATATACAGTAACACCTCCCTAACCGACCACCTCCACACATCGACCACTCCCCTATATCGATCGCTTTATTTGGGTCCCAAGAATACCATTGTAACCATATTCTAACTCTCTAAGTCGACCACCTCCCTAAATGGACCAAGTAGAGTCGGTCCCAAGGTCGGTCGATTTAGAGAGATTGTACTGTATATATATATAGTTTGAAATCAGGAGGCAGAGTGACTGCCCGGGGCAGATATCGCCCGGTGGTGGCGCTCGGGCCCGGCTAGCCGGGGCAAATCCCGGGCAGGTCAGCGATTGGACAATAATATAATAAACAAATATATGAATAATAATAATAATATGAAACTCCGCCTGTTTTATATTTGCATAATTCATTATACATCCTATATATACGTTTATTGAGTCGTATAGAGGTATTAGAATGTTGTCTGCTGAATTGGAATGAAAGCAGACGACTTTCAAGTCGTCTTTTCTTGGGGAGTCTGCCGCCATCTAGTCAAAGACCCTATAATACTAAGACGGCTCACTCAGCCTGTACTGTGTAATCAAAATGATCAAAACCCACCACTTGGTGCGCTGGCTGTTCTCTTGGTTAAACAGGTGCTATATTATATGTATAAATGTATATATGAATGTGAAAGATGTGTGATGATGGCGATGCTGATGATGATGCTGATGATGATGTGTATTTGTTCATAGCAATTTCATATTGATGTGTATTCATAGTTACCTATATCATGTATAATATAATTGTATATTTTACATGTGAAACACCAACCAGCAGCCGGCTGATCAAACCCACCACAAGGTGGCACTGCGAAAGTTATATTACCATGGGAGAGATAGGGAGTGAGCCGTCTTAGTATTATAGGGTCTTTGATCTAGTTTGCAGAACTCACACATACACTGAGCTGAAATACCCCCGAGCAAAGTATCAACTTCACATGAAGCTGGAATTCCATTCGATTCTTTTTTCATTTTTTCTTGAAGATTTATACTGCGTATCATGGATAAGTCTGAGTAGACTTGTTTTCACCATTAGACAGTTTGTTGATAGAAAGCCCGAGCCCACATGCCATTCAACCATTCATTCAGCCATTCATTCAGCCATTCATTCAGCCATTCATTCAGCCATTCATTCAGCCATTCATTCAGCCATTCATTCAGCCATTCATTCAGCCATTCATTCAGCCATTCATTCGGCCATTCCGTTCAGTCAACCAGTGATTTGGGCTTTACGTTCTAGCAACGACTGAGGTCAATCTTATCCAGACGAGTACCGAGCTGCGACAGTGAATACGGATGGCAGCTTTATAGTGCTGCCCCACTGGTTTACAAGGCTCCCGACGCCATGATGCTGTGATATCCAACTCACATTAAATTGATATCGAGCTAACCAGTCATCCTTCTATCCTAGTAATGGTGAACACCAGGAAAGGCAGCAACAGGTTAGTTGGTTGTTGGAGCTTTATGTCCTGGCAACATCTAAGGACATATCAGGACGGGTACCGACTTGTGACAGTGTACACTCGTGGCAGCTTTAAAGTGCTGCCCCACTGGGAAATCAGGCCATTAGCACCATGACCCGATATCCCACTCAGTCATATTATCCTGACACTGAGCTAACTAGTCCGTGCCCTATCCTATTAATGCCGAGCGCCTGGCTAGGAATTGACAAGTATAAATTTTGTAAGTCATTGGTTTGACTCGACCAGGAACCAAACTCCCGATCTCCCACACGCGAGGCCTGCGCTCTACCGATTCGGCCACCGCGCCCGATAAGGATAAATTGTGTAACCCTTTGAAGTTTTACTTGTATGGGTATCGAACCCACACCCTCGCTCCCTGTCAGGTGTTTCTTAATGTTATGTTTTTGTTTTTGTTTTGTTTTAATTATTAGTTAATAGTTATTCTTCTGAATATTCTTGTCGTCAGCGCCAAAGCACTCGTCTTCCAGCCATTCATAATCGCAGTTATTTACACCTTTTGTACATAATAAGACATATATTGCTGTGTTCTTTATTGTGATTTTTGTTGTGTGTGTTTTTTTTTGTCTAGTGGCCCAGCTGATCCATACAGCTGTTCGGCTGTTCTAAGTAA
Source organism: Branchipolynoe longqiensis (assembly GCA_030323885.1). Classification (NCBI taxonomy): domain Eukaryota; kingdom Metazoa; phylum Annelida; class Polychaeta; order Phyllodocida; family Polynoidae; genus Branchipolynoe; species Branchipolynoe longqiensis. The sequence goes on from CM059189.1 coordinate 53,717,722, forward strand.
GGCAAAATATAAAAAAAGAATTGGCGATCGTCCCCGCCCGTGCCTGAAAAATCGCCCGCGCCTGATTTTTGTTTAATTCATTCTTTTTTTAGATGTTAAAAATGTCTTGGACTAGCAGCAATTACACTTTCATAAGCACACAATTAAAATTTCTAGAACTGTATGATATAATAAATTTCTAAATGAGAATACTGCATTCGTTGTTTGACTGAAAACATTGTGATGTGTACAAGAATGACATGTAATCCCTATCAGTCTATGGTGGTCCAATTTTTTGTTATTAATACTGGAAAATAATTAAATTAAAAAAATGCCCGCCCGACCAATATCTCACTCAGTCACCAACTTGTTGATTTTTTTTGGCCTGAGGGAACCCATACACCTACATGCCAATTTACGACTCTTTCGATCGGAGACGGTCGTAAAATTGATGAAAAGCGTGGTCTTCCCATATGGATGGTCAAGAATGCAAATCCTGGCTGAGTCAAACCAATAACTTACAAATTTGATACTTGTCGCTACCTAGCCTACATATGTAGGCCAGGGCAAGGACTGGTTAGGTTAGTGTCAAGAATTTGTAAGCACATCAGCTCCCAGTTTGTAAACACATCAGCTCCCAGTATGCAAACACATCAGCTCCCAGTTTGTAAGCACATCAGCTCCCAGTTTGTAAACACATCAGCTCCCAGTTTGTAAACACATCAGCTCCCAGTTTGTAAACACATCAGCTCCCAGTTTGTAAACACATCAGCTCCCAGTTTGTAAACACATCAGCTCCCAGTTTGTAAACACATCAGCTCCCAGTTTGTAAACACATCAGCTCCCAGTTTGTAAACACATCAGCTCCCAGTTTGTAAACACATCAGCTCCCAGTTTGTAAGCACGTCAACTCCCAGTTTGTAAACACATCAGTTCCTAGTTTGTAAACACATCAGTTCCCAATTTGTAAACACTTCAGCTCCCAGTTTGTAAACACATCAGCTCCCAGTTTATAAAAACATCAGCTCCCATATTGTAAACACATCAGCTCCCAGTTTGTAAACACTTCAGCTCCCAGTTTGTAAAGACATCAGTTCCCAGTTTGTGAAGATATTAGCTACCAGTTTGGAAACACATCAGCTCCCAGTTTGTAAACACATCACCTCCCAGTTTGTAAACACATCACCTCCCATATTGTAAACACATGAGCTCCCAGTTTGTAAACACATGAGCTCCCAGTTTGTAAACACATCAGCTCCCAGTGTGTACACACATCAGCTCCCAGTTTGTAAACACATCAGCTCCCAGTTTGTAAACACATCAGCTCCCAGTTTGTAAACACATCACCTCCAAGTTTGTAAACACATCACCTCCCATATTGTAAACACATCAGTTCCCAGTTTGCAAACACATCAGCTCCCATATTGTAAACACATCAGCTCCCAGTTTGTAAACACATCAGCTCCCAGTTTGTAAACACATCAGCTCCCTGTTTGTTCACACATCAGCTCCCTGTTTGTAAACACATCAGCTCCCAGTTTGTAAACACATCAGCTCTTACCTTGTAGACACATCAACTCCCAGTTTGTAAACACATCACCTCCCAGTTTGTAAATGCATCACCTCCCAGTTTGTAAACACATCAGCTCCCATATTGTAAACTCATCAGCTCCCAGTTTGTAAACACATCAGTTCCCAGCTTGTAAACACATCAGCTCCCAGTTTGTAAATGCATCAGTTCCCAGCTCTTAAGCACATCAGCTCCCAGTTTGTAAACACATCAGCTCCCAGTTTGTAAGCACATCAGCTCCCAGCTCCATTTCTGCCTGGGCAACCAGTGTACACAAAAGGTAAGATTCCATATGTGTGCTTATGCATCAGCGCAATATGTGAGCATGATGCGCATTAGGCTGGGGCTGAGGCATGCATTTTGTTAAACGTCATATATGAGTTGCACATCAGTTTATGCGTTTGCCGTTGGGGTAATGAAAATTGCAAATATTGTGCCTAGAGTGGGAATCGAACCCAGATCTCTTGCATTCCAGGCCAGTCTGCTAACCATTACACCACCTAGGCTTCAGGCAAGCTAAGCCTTAGGTGAGGCAGCGAGCAGTGAACACGGAGCGCCGAGAAGCAAGCATCAGATGCCAGGCCACAGATATTGATATATAATTCCATCATAATATTGCTATGGACATTAGTGATGGAAATTAGTGATGGAAATTTAACAAAAGCAAATAAATATTTAGTATATGAAACATATTCACATATGTCAAATGCACAGGTGCAAGTCATACGAACACCCCCAGTAACGTCATGAATATAGAACGTAAACGAGGTCAGTGAATGAAACAAAGTAGCAGTTAGTAGTATGCTTTGTTAAAGCATACTACTCCAATGAAAAATGTATTAATGATAATACCATATAATGCTACTACTATAGTGTGTATAAATCCCTAATGCATGTCCTAATAATTTAGGAATGTTAAAAAAAAAAAATAGACATATGGTTCCATCATTTAATATTGCTATGGACTAGTTATTAATTATGGAAATATAAAATCTAAATAAGTTGTATCATATGAAACGTAGTACATACATTCATATATATGTTATATGCAGGTGAAAGTCCTATTAATGCACAACATTCCAATGTTGAATGAATGGCAATATATATATTAAAAATATATATATTAAAAAATGTTAATGTAAAGATAAAAACCACTATAATGTAGGATGTCAGAGTTGAATGGTAAAGTGTGTTCCAATATTCTCACAGTGAAAAAGCCCTGTTGATGAACAAATAACTGTTTATAAAATGTTACCACAACATGCAGTTATGTAACCTGAAAATTTTACAATTGTGTAAAATATTGGTTATATAGAAACCAGAGTAAGCCAAGTATGCAAAACCTACCAAATGATACTGATTTTTGTAACATTGAATTTAATGTCATATACATTTGTAAGTGAATAAGATATAAAATGATATTACACCACTGCAAACCACCAATGTATATGGTCAAAAGCACACACACAAATACAACCACACTAAAATTAATTAAACATTATATTGTTAATAAAATAATATATATAAAAATATATTTAATAAATATATATATCTAATAAAATATATATATGTATATATAAAAGATCAAAGAATGCAGACCAAAACATAGTATGTTGATTGTAACATTTGAAACTAGGAATGGTTTGGTTACATTAGACTGCAACTTTTAAAATGTTACCAAAATCTTGAAGTTCCATCATCAATGTCTAGACAGAAGACTAGACCACTTCAGTAATTGCAACAAAGTAACAAATTGAAGCATCACTTGTTAAAGCTGTATAGTTCCATGAAGCATCAAATTTTCAAAACCAAAACAATTATCTAAAATGTATTCTATATATTTGACAGCAAATTTGCTACAATTTTGTTAGAAATGGCTTATATAGAAACCAAAGTAACCTGAGTATACAAAGGATGCACAAATATACTGATATTTGTTTTGGATACACTGTCAAAATGTTATAGTCTAATTGGATTGTGCAACTTTTAAAATGTCACCAAAAAAAACCCAAAAAAAACCTGAATATGAAAAGGCTACCAGAATATACTGATATTTGTGGTTTTGAATAAACTGTCCTATTTAAAACTTACTACAACTTTATCAACTGAATACAGAAGATAACTTCTGCTTACATTCTAAATTCTAGGTAAATACTCACATTGATCTGACTAATATTGATCTAGTAATATGATACTACTGTTGCCATATTGCTACGGAACATTTGGGTTACAGAATTTCATTGTGTTACATGCTGCAAATTGTGTATTCAACAGTTATTGTATACCTTATTCTATATACCGTTTGTGTAAATAACCCTGAATTGAAAAATGGCTGGAAGACCTTGGGCGCCAGGAGCTGCAGAGTATCCTCGGGCGCCTCAACCACGTGGGTAGCTGTGTCCTCCCGGCCAGGAAATTCATGGCCCGCCTCCTCGCCGCCCTCCACAGTTGCTTCGGGGCCGCCTCCATCACCCTCGGGGAGGAAGCCCTCCAGGACCTCAGGTAGTTCACGGCCTACGGCCGAGCCTCCAACGGTCTCTCCCTACTTTGCGCCCCTGAGGTCCACCGCGTGGTGATCGAGTGCGACTCCTGCCTCACTGGCGGGGGGGGGGGGGGGGGGGGGGGGGGGGGGGGGGGGGGGGGGGGGGGGGTGGGGGGGGGCGGGTGGGGGGGGGCCTACTCCTCAACCCATTGCCATGCCCGAGGGTACTCCTCCGCCTTCTGGGAGCGGTTCGCCAGCATCCACGAGCTCGAGGCGGTCAACCTCGTGGTCGCCCTCCGTGCCCTCCTCCCCGATGACGTCGCGGGGGCCACCGTTGTCATCAACACTGACAACATGGCCTCCACGGCCTCCCTCGAGTCGTGGCGAGCCCGCGACCCGACCCTCGGCACTTGCGCCTGGGAGATCTGGCTGGCTCCGCATCACCCTCAGGACCTCAAAGACTATTGCCCTGCCCTCGAGGGCGGTCGCCCTGTTCGTCCCCGCCTCGCCTGGTTCTCGCCTCTTCCCCGTCGTGGCCTGGGTGGCCTCGGTCGCCCTCGTCCCCGCCGCTCCAGAGGACCCCGCATTCATCATGCTCTCGGGCCACCCCTCAACCCTCGGACCCTCACAGCAGTCCTGAGAGGCGCGCTGTGTGCGCTCGCCGTTCCCGCCCCTGACAGCTACACCCTCCATAGCCTACGTCGGGGTGTGGCGCAGGTCTGCCAACGGGCAGGGGTTTCCCTGGCTGACATCATGGCCCAGGGTACCTGGACCTCGGGGGCGGTCCACGCCTACCTCCCATGCCTCGCCTCCACTGGTGCCCCTTGCGCCCTCTCCTCCGTTTTGGCGGAGGGCTCTTCGGGGCACCTCCCCTAACATTGTCACTATAAGACACTATTGCATTTTTCACTGATTCCTATGTACTTTTTGTTCCTCATATTACTCCTGCATTACCCACTTTATAGACAATAAAGTGTTTTATTTCCACTTCCTGCCTTGTCTTCCTCCTTCGCTGCGTATCACATGTTATCAAATAAATATTGACTCAATACTCATGAAAGAAATGTCCACTGGTGAAATTGTTATAATTAAGCATGATTATTAATTTGAACATTTTGGGAACTTTTGTTAATAAAATACAATATTGAATATTGTGATAGTCTCATATGCTATATACGAAATGCTGATATTAATTGTTAAGTTCATTGAAAATATAAATGGTTTTTGACTTTATAGTACACTCAATATAGGTACACAACATTTATTGACAACTTTTTTTTTTTAATTAAAAAAAAGAAAAGGAAAGATGTTGCATTAATGTGAATATTAATATGAAACAATTGTAACCGATTGATCTCGATGTTAGTTAATATATAATAGGCAACTTTAATCAAAATGTAATAATTAATTTAAGTATGAAATGTATATCGTTATGTACCATTGAATCCACCAAATAGTCATGCGCCAAAAACATTATTGGTTGATATTAAAATATATATATAGTTAAAAGGGGAAGACGTAATGTATGTAATTGTACGAACACCCCTAGCATAATAACGGATGACGTCATGACTACGTTCTAAATAAAGACAGTTTCAAACTAGATCTCACAGTGTTGACATCAACATATATTACACCCATGACACTGGTTGCCATGAGCATGATCCTGTACAAGCTATGCGCTGTATGGTTGTTGAACCTACCCGGTCTATGTATGAGTTAGTGCATTGCCAATATGTATGTAATTGTAACCATTAAAAGACTTACAATTCCAGGGGGACGAGTGTAGTCAGGCAAGTAACCACATAGACGGGTAGTGTGGTGATATCAGGGAGTCTAGGTGGGGTGATGGTTAGCACACTGGCCCCGAGTGCATAGAGATGTGGGTTCGAGTCCTGCTCTAGACGCAATATTTCCCATTTTCATCACCCCCATGACAGTTACATGGAATCACAATCAATCGGCTACAGTGATTTTGCTTTTGTTCACGGCGTCTGCGTATATGGAATCTCAAGCTACAATTCGGAAGCAATATGCAGTATGTATTATGTTGATGTAGTGGGGGGGGGGGGCGTGTGGGGGGGGGGGGGGGGGGGGGGGGGGGGGGGGGAAATGAATGTAGACATTCGCGTGATGTCCAGAAGCGGCTGTGGTTTATCATGCGGTTGCGTGTGCGGTAAATTGAATCAGTCCATGTAGCGATCCATTTGGAATCCGAACACAAAATCACATACCGCTTCCATGTACAGTAAAACCTCTCTAACTGACCACCTTCACGGATTGACCACTCATCTGCATCGATCGCTTTGTTTGGGTCCCAAATGATCGCCCATACAATACCATTGTAATGATATTCTACAAATCGACCACCTCCCCATTTAGTATATCAACCGTTTTATTTGGTCTAAAAGTGATATTTGAATTCTCTAAAGCGATCTATCCATATTAGAGGAGAGCCTTCATGTTAAAGCAGTTCATGCCAAGAGGAAGGCTAAACAAACTTCAATAACTTCCTTTTTTCATACATTGTTAAATGCATGTGTAAAAGTGCATGATTTAATCATTTGATTGTCCATGTTAATAAAGAATGTTGAAATAACATAGATATTTGTTGACAACATGTATATACATACATAAATATGTGTTACGATAATATTTTAAAACACCCACCAAAACCAAAGCCATATATATGGAACACAATGTCCCATGAGAAAATTAAACACTCCCTAAACCGACCACCTCCCTAAATGGACCATTCAAGGTCGGTCCCATGGTCGGTCGATTAAGAGAGGTTCAGTAAAACCTCTCTAAAATGAACGACCATGGAACCAACTTTAATTGGTCCAATTAGGGAGGTGGTCGGTTTAGGGAGTTTTTTTGTTATCATTACAATGGTATTTCTATTGGCGATCGCTTGGGAACCAAATAAAGCGATTGATATAGGGGAGTGGTCGATCTGTGGAGGTGGTCGGTTAGAGAGGTTTTACTGTATATGGAATCTTAGCTTTAGCTTGATTCTGAGGAGACGCCCGGCGTATAATGGTGCGGTTCGTATAACCAGAACGCGGCGCACACTAATACAGTAAAACCTCTCTAACCGACCACCTCCACAGATCGACCACTCCCTTATATCGGTCACTTTATTTGGGTCCAAATAATACCATTCTAAGGATATTCTAACTCCCTAAACCGACCACCTCCCTAAATGGACCGATTAAAGTCGGTCCAATGGTCGGTCGATTTAGAGAGGTTTTACTGTAATCACTTTGGTGTTGGAGCTTGAGGGGAGATAAACACCTCAGGACACCCAGATGAAAGGCATCATAGGAAATGCCTGGTGCTTCTATGAACACAATGGATTCGGGGCTACCTGGCAGGGTCAGGGGGTCAGGGGTCATGGGGTCAGAAGACGACGCGATAAGGATAGAAGTTGGTTGGTTGGTTGATTGTTGGAGATTTACGTCCTGGCAACATCTAAGGCCATATCAGGATGGGGAAGGATAGATTGATGATTGATTGGTGGTTGCTTTATGCCATGTCGGTAGCATAGGCCATATTCACGGCGAGAAATGTTTGTTTTTTGTTCAAACCATCACTTGTACATGTAAAAGCAGACAATCAATTATGTGCCAATAGACACGCATTAAATTAGAAAGCTCACACTCATATATTTGTGGTCAAGGGAAACAATAAAAGGATAGAAGTAGAACGCTTGGTAAGCACATATTATTGACTGGTTCATTAAATGTAATTAGCACAACTGATTTCCATCTGTTATTGATATATATGAAAAGTGGAATTAGTGAGAATTAAAATTAATTTCAGGGGAAAATCTTTTATTTAAACTACATTTTTGGATTGGCGTTTATGTGGTTACTCTTCATATATATATATATAAATATATATATGTGAAGTGGGCGAGACTACATGACTGGTGGAAATGCGGGCTGGGCTTATTAGCTCGTATTCTGAAATGCGGGCTACTCACCAGGCTCGCATTTGCCACCATTTGTGGGGCCGGGTTCCCTGCTGTAACGCGTTGCTAGGATACGTCAATTGTGACTTTCCAAGCAATGGTGAAAGGTCGAGCGCTTGGGCTCCGACCCATCGGATGTGTTTATGCACGCTCTGATGTTTTAGATGGGATTTAGGCCTTTATTGTCAGAATTCGGAAGAGTTTTTAAAGTAATCATAATGGGAAGAGTAGCATTAATGTTATAAAGATATATTGCTAAAACTTACATTGTTAGTTAGGGTAAGAATAAAGCTGTGAGCTCTTAAGAAGTAATTGGAACGTTCCTTGCATTCTTTAATATTCTCCAGTCTTATATTATTAACCGCTATGGTCAACTTGATATTGGTATTCGATTTTTCTATAAATGTATTTAATTAAGGGCCTTCCGCCCCATGGACTGTATGGAGTCGAACTAGCCACCTACGGGGATATAGTAGCCACCTTACTAGCCTGGGTCAAGTTAGCATGAAGGCGGTCAACCGGCGGCGGGATGAGAGGCGACAGCAGCCCGGTGGCAGGCTCAGGAAATTCACATGGAAACAATTATATATTAACACATAGGCTCGCCTTAAGCGGGGGTGGAATAGCTGAATGGTTAAATATATATATAATTCTCGGGCATGAATGCATCCAGGATAGAAACATGCCAGTGGTGGCGCCACCAGTCATGTGGTGGGAGGGGGGGGGGCCATACATCGAGTAAGCCACCCCATCAATAATAAGGTAGTAAATAAACATATAATCACTTCTGTGCCTTTATACTCGCATAATGCTTATATATCATGAATATATATAGTATAGTTATACAAATCTTACCTGGGTACAGATGATGGATAACTGGTGTTTTCCCGAGGTACTAGCCTCGGATAGTCATAGGTCAGGGAGAAGGAAGCACATCCGGGTCCAGCAATCTTTTACATACTTTTTAGGATAAAATATGATCTAACTCTATATGGATACTTATTGTGTTTTCGATTTGGTTCCAGCGAAAATGATAGTCGTGGTAGGGTAGGGTGGGTAGGGTGGGTAGGGTGGGTGGGCCCTGTCCTATGACTATCCGAGGCTAGTACCTCGGGAAAACACCAGTTATCCATCATCTGTACCCAGGTAAGATTTGTATAATTGTAATATTTTACCTCGGTACTACGCCTCTGGCTACTCGTAGCCCAGGGAGAATTTTACGTAATCTCATTTGTTATCCTTTTATGTTGTAACAATATTATGTATATATGAGTACATGAATGTAATGTTTGTTCTAACCTGTTTCAAGTTGGTGAGTAAGCGTGTCGCCATGCCACTTGACTTTTCCAGTCATTTGTTGTAATGTTTTGCAAACGATCTAGCCGTCTTCCACCCAGTGTGTGCAAGAATTCTCTTGACCGAGCTTCCTAATTCCCTTGCCTTGGAGACCATGGCTCCACCCGTTGAGTGGGATGCATAACGTCCAGTGTTGACTCCTGCTTGTTTAAGCACCTTGATAGTCCACCTTGCAAGAGTGTCTCTCTCGATAGCTTTATGTTGCCGTATAAAGCTGATTAGGAGCTGTCTGGAATTTCTGATTCCGCGTGACTTGGAGAAATAATCCCTAATGGCCAAAACTACACATATCCGTTTATCCTCCGGAAAACTAGTAATGTGTACTGTGGACAGTGGGTCGCCTGTATGACTTGATTTAAGTAATATCTGTAAATCAAATGTAGCTTCTTCCTTATCTATTTCTAGTCCATCTAGTTAATAGCACTGAATCCTAGTACTTCATATTTTAATATTCTTAGAAATCGTAACAGTTGAGCTATTGTAGGTTTTAATGGTTTGATTCCTTGGAGAAGACAAAGAAGGCCCCATTTCTTTAAATAACTTGTGTATAATTTAACTGTTCCTTTTCTCCAGGCATGTGATATTAGTCTTCCTTTTGTTATTTTGTCTAATCTAAATTGTTCCAAATGTTTTCTTAGAAAAGGAATGCCAAAAGGGGTGTTGTCGACACATCTCCGTGGACTGTAAATGGTCTTTGATGTTGAAGGTTGTTCCTTTCCCTTGGGAAGCTCATCCAGTCTTTTGCTGCTGATGTTATTGCCGCTAACCATGGTTGCATTTCCCATGCTGGTACTATTAGTACTGCATGGGTGTGATCCATCTTGATCTCTCTGGCCACTCTGCTGATAATGCTGAATGGGGGAATATGTAATAGAATTTATTATTCCAAATTAATGAAAATGCATCTACTCTCCAGGTTTCTGGCTTTGTATGTCAAGACAGTATTTTTGTAACTTTTTGTTGTTGCGTGATGCAAAGAGATCAATGTCTGGCTTGCCCCATTTTTGACAAATAATGTTGAAAATGTTGTGGTTCAATGACCATTCTAAATGGTCATGAAAGTGTTGGCTTTTCCTGTCAGCCAAAGTGTTTGTTTTGGCTGCCTAGAATATGTGCTATTGTTAGCCATATTTTGGGTTTCTCTGCCCAATCCCAAATAAGTTTTGACAGGTTGTTGCATGGTTTGGAGCGAGTCCCTCCCATATTACAAATGTAAGCCACAGCTGTCGTGTTATCTGTTAGAACTCTTACATGATTCTTTTTAATGTGCACCAGACTGCGGAGTCCTAGGCTCTAAGCTCTAGTACATTAATGTGGTCGGAGATTTCATCTTCCATCCATCGGCCACCTGTTGTCTGTTGGTCTCTATGGGCCCCCCAGCCTTCCAAGGAAGCATCTGTTGTGACAGTGGTGTTAGGCTCTCCCATCCTAATCAGGTTGGGTGAGTTGTTTATGTGTGAAAACCACCAATTTATATAGTTTTGGCCTTCTGGCGAAATTGTCATGGGCCGCTTTACGTTTCCTTTTGTGCGAGGCAGTGCCAAGTTTTTAATCCATCTCTAAGGATTTTATATGGGCCTGGCCAAGATAGGTGGTGCATAGGCTATCATTATTCCTATCAAGACTGCCACTTGTCGTATCTTTGGTTTGTTCAATTGTAATAATTGGTGTGCTGTTGTTCTAAATTTATCTACTTTTTGTTCTGTTAACGAAATTGTCATTTTTATGGTATCAATAAAGAAACACAGAAATTTGAGTTTGTTTGTTGGCATCAGTACTGATTTAGTTTCATATATGTAGAAACCTAGCATAATTTATCTACAGCTGCTTGGCATTGTTATTGTGTTTGTGCAACAATAAATGAATCGTCAATGTATGGGAACATGATATGTCCATTCCTAGCCATTAGTGAAAAAATTGGTTTGAGTAACCTTGTGAAAATGCATGGACAGGACACTAGTCCATTCGTCATACATGTGAACTCATAAAGTTCCCCGTTCCAACAGAATCTTAAATACTTTCGATCATGTTTATAGATGGGAACTGTGTAATATGCATCTTTAAGGTCAACACTGGCTAGCCAAGCCCCTTGTGTGACTAAGTCTCTCACTGTTTCTAACGATAACATTTTTAAATGTTTGAATTCTACAAATTTGTTAAATAAAGTTAGGTCTAAAATTACTCTAACATCCCCATTTGGTTTGGGTCTTAACAAGATATTCAAGATAAATTCGCCAGCCATGTGTAGTGCTGGTTGTATAATGCCCTATTCGCAAAACTTTAGGACTTGATTGTTTAATGCCTCACGTTCTGAACCGTTAAAACGATATGGAAATGGCATTCTATTTTGAATAGGTTCTTCTATTAATGGAATCCTTACACCTTCTGCTAGGCTAAGGATATCTAAGTTATCTGTAACTTTATTCCATTCCAAAAGACAGTTATTGAGGTTACCGGCTTGAAAGGTATTGCTTACTGTTTCGGTTGCTATTGTTTGAGTCGCCATTTCTATTTGTTCCTTGGGTGAGGGAACGGCTTATGAGTGTTGAACTCCCTCTTGAAGGGCCTATAGCCCATCATTCCAGCTGAACGACTGCCTCTGGCCCCTTCCTCTGGCTTGGAAGCTGAAGTTGGTTCCGAACCGGCCACCTCATTGGCTGGTTCTTCGGTTGCGAAAATCCTGCCTCAGCTTCTTGAAGCGGTTTGAGTTGCCATCCGCCGATTTCTTTTTGTCAGTTTCCATGTGTTTTCCGCACTTGGAGCTGGTCTCTACTTGTTTGAACAAGTATTGCAGTTGTCCACCGAACATCGTGCCCTTAATCGGCTTTGGTGCTAGGAATAGAGTGTATTCCTTTCCATCATTGTCCGTGATCTTTTTGTACCACCTCTTTCCCAGCGTCTGTGCAGACCGCTTTGAAGACGTTTTTGAACCATCTATAGGCGAGAAAGTTGCTGGTTGCCGTTAGTAATGCAAATCCTCCATTCATATCGTCACAGGGTGAGGAGAACTTGTTTTGTGCCATCATCCTGTTGGCGATAGGCGCAATGGCTGTCAGAGCCGAGAGTACCCCCTTGTGGACAGCGTAGAGAGCTGTCTCAAACTTTTTCCTGTCCTCACTGAGTTTGACCTCAGGGTCCATCTCTTTGATGGAAGATTCGGGAATTCCTTTAATTCCTGTGAATCGAAATATGGGGAATCTTAAAGAGACCCAGGGAATGAATCCCTAAAGATGTAACTGGCTCCTAACAAACATTTCTCGGTTCAGCAACGGGCGGCTGTTATTTAATAACCGAACAATGGATGCATTGTTCTTTTGATCATACCAATTACGATCGAAACTAAGCTGTAAAAAAAGTAATATCTTATCAAAAAGTTTTAAAAAACTTGTATGTGAATGCTAACATGAACTAAACCAACATATCGAGTTTGAAAGATACTAACCTGCTTGGTTTTATAGTAGATGTAGAAAACTGGTGTCGCTGCTCATAACACGTCCTCATGCTGTGAGCTGATTATGCAAATTGCTGGACCTGGATGTGCTTCCTTCTTCCTGAGCTACGAGTAGCCAGAGGCATAGTACCGAGGTAATATATATATATATATATATATGTGTGTGTGTGTCTGTGTACAACTTGACTTCTAATAACTACAAGGCACTACAGAGTTCATATTTACAATAATATTACAGTTTTAGTATTGAGGAGAATAAATTCACAAACAAGTACTCTTAGTGCAAATTAATAGGATAATGTAGATTTTAATAGTTCAGCATTTATATAATACAACAATTTTAAAGTGTCGGTGTCAAGCCCTCATCAGGTTCTGTCTGTGTGTCCACACTGTGACTTGGAATGTGTTTGTGTGTGTTTCTTTTCTACATCCGGGGGTGAAGGGACGAGGAGGGGGATGTGACACTCCGACATCTGTCATGTTATTTAAAGCTGCATAGTCTGATGAAAACATCAAATTTTCAAAACCAAAACAATAATCTAGATTTGATTGTACATAACAAAATGAGATACTGATGCACTTATTAAACATTTGCCACCACATAGAAAGGAAGACTGAGTAAATTTAAGAGAATATGTTACTGAAGAATCCTATGGTGTCAGAGTTTTGGCAAGCATGCCAAAACTAATTTTGCATATTTACAGTTCAAATATTTCAAAAGTTAGCCATTTTAAATCAAAGTTACTTCAAGCGAATGCAAGGTAGATTATAACGATCAACCTAATAATGTTTATGTCAGAAAATTACAGGATCTCAAAACCATTGGACTACGCAACTTTAATTTCCCGCCATTTCAGTCTGCAACACTGGCTCCCACTTCCGGTACATTTCCATCTGAGCGCAATGTCTGCACACACAACTTAAGTCTGGTCCAGTCAGGGTTCGAACCAAATGGCACACATTGCAGGTGGTGACGTAGAAAGGCTTGATCTGGATAATTTATAAAAAGGTGAAGTCGTCTGTTTATTCAAAGAAAACAAAACTGGACAGTCCATTTAATAAGCACTCAATTATTTTTTACCAATAACTTGTTCTACTTCTTCAATTGGAGGTGGGGGGGGGGGGGGTATTTAAGACACAACAGTATTTCTTTTACATCGAAACTATCAGCATCAGATACTAAAATCACATGTACAATATTGGAAACAACAGTTGTGGCTGTATTTTTAAGGCATGCGTGTGCTACGAGGCTAAGACAATTTATTTCCAAAGAGACACAGGTGAATCAGTTTGTGTCCAAAGACATGCCCATGCCAGGATCCATATTAAGAAGATACATCGCTACTACACATACCCCTGACTCAAACCCCACACCCCCACACCACCTCACCCCCATACACAGGAACGACACGCGTGTCAGAGACTTCCTTGTGCACAATGCTCATTCCATGCCAGCCATACACCAATCAGTGCCGGTCCATGTCCTGAGACCTGCATGGTCCATAACGGTCCCACACCAGTTAGTGCCAGTCCATGTCCCAAGAGCTGGTCCATGACATAAGGCCTGGTCCATGCCAGTCCTACACTAATCAGTGCTGGTCCGTGTCCTGAGGCCTGCATGGTCCATGACCATCCCACACTGCTCAATGCCGGTCCATGTCACAGGGCCTGGTCCTACACCACTCAGTGCTGGTCCATGTCCTGAGGCATGCATGGTCCATGACCATCCCACACTGCACAATGCCAGTCCATGTCCCAGGGCCTGGTCATACACCACTCAGTGCTGGTCCATGTCCTGTGGCCTGGTCCTACACCACTCAGTACCGGTCTATATCATGAGTCCCGGTATGTGCTGGTCCCACACTGCTCAGTGCCGGTCCATACCAGTCATACTCTACTAAGTACCGATCCTTGTCACGGTGCCTGGATGGTCCATGGCCTCCAAACCAGTCCTTCTGCCGTTCAGTACAGGTCCATGTGGGATCCACTGGTTCCACCCACCCACATAGTTCGGGTCCATATCCCTGGCAACCCGGTCCCTGACAAGCGAACTGACAGTCAGTCAGTGTCCACAGTTGTGTGACAGTAACGGTTTTCCGCCACAGGCTCATAGTTACAGCAAGGTCTGGAGTGTCAGTCACTGTGTCCACAGTAGTGTGACAGCAACAGGTTTCTGGCACAGGTTAATAGTTACAGCAAGGTCTTTAGGGTAACTCTGTCCACAGTTGTGTGACAGCAATGGATTTCTGCCACAGGCTCACAGTTACAGCAAGCTTGTCAGTCAGTGTCACTGTGCCCACGGTTGTCTGACAGCAATGGCTTTCTGCCACAGGCTCACAGTTACAAGGTCTTGAGTGTCACTGTGCCAACAGTTGTATGACAATAATGGCTTTTTGCCATCGGCTCACCATAGTTACAGCAAGGTCTTGAGTGTCACTGTGTCCACAGTTGTCTGACAGCAATGACTTTCTGGCACGGGCTCATAGTTACAGCAAGGTCATGTCACCACCCACCCACCCACCAATAACCTAATGCCGGTCCATGTCGGGGGTCTGGTCGGTGACAGTGACGGTGTTGGCGGGCAGGGCGGTGCCCTGGCCATCGGCGGGTGTGCCCATGTTGGTCAGCCTCTCGGGCAGCGGCCACCCGGCCTCCCGCGCCTCCTGCGCCGCCGCGCAAAACGGCAGGCACGTCCACATGAGCACGTCCATCAGCATCGACCCCTTCACCCCGCGCTCCTGTCGCAGCCGCCAGCGTAGCACGGGCCCGAAGCAGAGTCCGACGGCGGTGAGGAGCCCCGTCAGCAGGCAGTCCTCGCCCAGAGACTCGGCGTTCCGCCCCACCACGTAGCAGGGGCACGCCATGGTGAGGACGCACAGGCGAGGATCGTTGAAGCAGCCCAGAGGCCCTATCTTCCACTCCTTCGTGCCCTGCGTCTGCAGCTGGCCCGACATGATGGCACGGTTGTTTTTGGAGGGTTTGTTTTTGTGTTTGGGTGGGGGGGGGGGGGGGGGGGGGGGGGGGGGGCGGGGGGGGCGGGGGGGGAGGGTTGAGGGGGCGCGCTTTTTGTGGGGTTTTGTGTTAAAAAAAAGTTTTTAGTTGTTTTGGGGTGGGTTTGAGGTTTGTTTAAGGTGGACTTTTTTTCGTTTTGTGTGTGTTTTGGTTTTTTTTGTGGTTTAGTGTTTTGTGGTTTTTTTGGTGGTCTTTTTTTTGGGGGGGGGGTGTCTTTTTTACAGTTGGCTGACGCACTGTGGTGAGGAGGAGGGAAGAGATGGTGGGGTGGGGGCGGGGCAGGGGATGGTTGGTTTCTTGTCGTATAGGTTCAACTTGTATGTACTATTTGTACTGTTGTAGTAGAGGCGACTTGGACTTGTGGTAGCAGGGTGCGACTTGTAGTAGTTGTATTTTAGTGAAAGTGTGACGGGCTTAGTATGACTGCGGCGTGTGGTGTTTGTAGTAGGGTTGTGACTTGTAGTAGCAGGGTGCGACTTGCATTATTTGTAGTAGAAGTGTAATGTGTAGTATGGTTGCTGCTTGTGGTATTTGTAGTAGGGTGTGACTTGTATTAGTCGTGTTTTAGTAGAAGTGTGACTTATTGTATGGTTGCCACTTGTCGTATTTATATTAAGGTTATAACTTGTCGTAACGTGCACGACTTGTGCTTGTATTTGCAGGAGGGTTGTGACTTGTAGTTGGGTCGCGAGATTAAAATACAGCTGTTACTTGTAGCAGTGTTGAGACTTATAGTAGAGGTCTCCTACTTGTAGTTAGAGGTGCGACTTGTAGGTTGTAGTAGGATTGCAATTTTCAGGAGGAGTAGAACTGGTAATGGTGCGACTTGTAGCTTCAGGGCAATCAAGTCATTAGTGAGGGTGCGACGTGTAATGAGTAGCAGCCTTGTGGAGCTGGTATTGAATAGGTTTCAACTTGCACGAGGGTAATTGGACACCGCTCGACTTATACTATTAACTTATACTTTATAGCAATGTTGAGATTTGCACTGTTGCAGTTGCTCAACTATAGACAAGTGCCGGAATGTGTGAGTGAGTTAATGAGTGAGTGTGTGATTGAGTGAATGTGAGTGAGTGAATGTGAGTGAGTGCGTGAGTGAGTGACACAATAGTTCTGGTATTGGTTATGACTGTATACGCGAGAGTGCGAGGTGGGTGGGTGAAAACTGGACACAAAAACTACACAAATATGTGTTCATACACATCCCCTCTCCGCCAATGTTGGAACCCAACTCCAGGTTACCTCGCAGTGATTGTGACAATCCGGAGTTGTAGGATGTGTTATCACGGGCTCGCAGCGTGTGTCACAACAGCGTGTTTCTGTCACAGACTCACAACTTGCGTCACAGCAATATATTGAGTGTTACAACACTCAAATTTGTGTTACAAAACAGTCTCGCAAATCACTGTGACTACAGTTGTGTAACAGCAACAGGTTTCTGCTACAGGCTCATAGTTACAGCAAGGTATTGAGTGCTACTTTGTCCACAGTAGTGTGACAGTAACAGGTTTCTGCTACAGGCTCACAATTGAGTGTCACTGCATTCACAGTTGTATGACAGCGACACCAACAGATTTCTGTCACAGGCTCACAGTTGAGTGTCACTGTTACCACAGCTGCAGATAGGCCTATGTCACGGTGACGTCTGGGTACAGTTGTCCTGCAGACAAGGTCTCCTCCTATCACAGTCCTCACAGTGTACAGTCCCCACAGTACACAGTCCCCACAGTGTTCACAGTCCTCACACTGCACAGTCCCCACAGTGTTCACAGTGCACAGTCCCCACAGTGTACAGTCCCCACAGTACACAGTCCTCACTGTGCACAGTCCCAACAGTACACAGTCCCCACAGTCCACAGTCCTCACAGTGCACTCACAGTACACAGTCCCCACAGTACACAGTCATCACAGTACACAGTCCCCACGGTGCACAGTCTTCACAGTGTGCACAGTCCCCACAGTACACAGTTGTACCACAGTCCCAGGTCCGGTTGTTCGGGTGTCGGGTGCTGGGTGCGTTTTGTCGTAGTGCGCGTCCGGGCGGGCCGATATCCAAATGAACACTGGGGACTGGGTGGGTGGGCGGGGAGGGGGGGGGGGGGGAGAGTCGGGGACCCCAGCGACAACTAACACCTGCCCACACCAGCGTCTGTTCCTGTACGCATGCGCGTGTAGCTGTGCAGGAGAGGGTGGGCGTGGAAGAAGCTTGATGGCGGCGCACTGCGGCGAACGGGTGAACTAACTCAACAGGGGACTTTCGTTTTGTTTGTGGGTTTTTTGGTGGGTTTTTTGGGGTACATTAGTTGTTTAATGCCTAGTACATACCTCCCGTATAGGATTCGCACACTAAAACTCGCGACTCGACCCGACCCGCTTAAAACTGAAAATGGGCCAATTCGTTTTTCGAATCGCGAATCGCAATCGTAAACGGCCGCTTTTAGCACTAAAAACTGAGTTTTATGCGCGAATCGCAATCGCTAGGTGTGCGCGGGGAGCGCACACCAAGCGATTTTTGTGGGCGAAACGGGCAGTTTTCGATCGTATACGGGAGGTGTGCGCACACAAACGGTAGGTGTGTACCGGGCATAAGCAGGGGACATTTCAGTCGCAGACGACTGGTCTTCCTCATTCCACTGCTCCTTGCCCTATCCTGGCAACATCTAAGGTCATATCAGGACGGGTACCGACTTGTGACAGTGCACACCGATGGCGACTTTATAGTGTTGCCTCACTGGGAAATCAGGCCACCAGCACCATGACCCAATTTCCCACTCAGTCCGATTATCCTGATACTGAGCTAACCAGACCTTGCACTATCCTAGTAATGCTGAGTGCGAGGCTAGGAAGTGACAAGTATCAATTTATTGTAAGTAATTGGTTTGAATCGACCAGGATTCGAAATCACTACCTTCCGCACAGGAATCCTGTGCTCTACCGACTAGGCCCACTCAGTCAGATTATCCTGATACTGAGCTAACCAGTCCTTGCCATCTGCTAGTAATGTCGAGCGTCAGTGTAGGTAGTGACAAGTACCAATTTTGTACGTCTTTGGTTTGGCTTGACTGTGATTCGAAATCCCGACCTTCTGCATGGGAGGCCTGTGCTCTACCGATTCGGCCACCACGTCCGGTTATATACTTGCTATCCGGACCGCACTTTGTCCACACCTCTCTCTATCTCCTCTCCGCTGGCCTTGCTCCTCCTTGATATGTCTGAAACGAGTTCCAGGAGGGGTGCCCGCCATCATTTCACATCAACTCTTACTCTGTCTGTGTCTTTGGCTTGCTGGATGGTCACCATAGAGCAAATAGACACGTCCTTTGACTCAACACTCCTTAATTCTCTTTCTTAGACTCTACCCTTTATTTTTCTCCCAGGCATACTTCTCCCCCTGACCAAGGGAGTTGTGTGCTTGGGTGGGGCCCTTTACCTTTAGGTTTCTCTTGCTTTGTTCTCGTTGCTGGAAGCACTGGACCCATCTTTACTCGCCCTTCCTTGGAAACTCTTGCTGCTGTCTGCTGGATACAAGTGCTGCGCTATGCCGGACCTGAGATTCTGGACTACCCCAATGACTCGTCGTTTAATCGTTGTAAACACATCCCCCCAGGTTCTACAACCGTCCCACCAGAAGATTATTCTTCAACCAAAGATTGGGCCGATTTATCGGAGCCTCTCTATAATGTTGCAGTTCTGCAACCGGTAACCGTCGTAAGGTTACAAACAACCCAGTATCTCTCGCAGCCCACTCATTCAAGGCACAATTTGTTAGCAGATAAACATGTTATGTTCTTATTATCTGGTATTATTTAGTTTGGAGTAAATCTTATTTTAAATGGATAACCCTGGATATATTTAATGTGGAAACATTTAGAATCGATTTGAGTGTGTTCACTGAAATGTTAGTCGCATGTGGTCTTCCTTTTGGTGGGGGGGGTACATTAGTTGAAAGATGGGGAAATTTCAATCGCGGACAATTGGTCTTCCTCATTCCACTATTCCTTGCCCTATCCTAGTATTGCTGAGCCCCGGGCTAGGAAGTGATACGTATACATTTTAAAGTCATTGGTTTGACTCGACCAGGGTGCGAACCTCTGAGTTCGAATCCCACGGTCTACCAAAACAGAAAATGGACACTCAACTCCTTCGGCAATCCCGTCTGGTCCCTAGCCTTAAGGTCATGTTCCTTACATGCATAATGCGTAATGCGAATGCCAATGCCAATGCCAATGCAACAAAAAATCGAAACACCTTGAAACCTATGAGCTACATTCCTTACACGCGTAATGCGAATGTGAATGCGAATGCAAATGCAAATCCATTTTCCCGATCGGTCCATGTAGCGATCGGTGCGTAATGCGTAATGCGTCAAGGTGGTGCGAATAGAAAATCATCAGTCGCATTTGTCCATTGATATAGGGCTGGAGGAGGCGACTGATAATTACGGACAGCCGGGACAAGGTGGTGCGAACAGTAAAGCATCAGTCGCATTTGTCCATTGATATAAGGCTGGAGGAGGCGACTGATAATTACGGACAGCCGGGACAAGGTGGTGCAAACAGAAAAGCATCAGTCGCATTTTCCATTGATATAAGGCTGGAGGAGGCGACTGATAATTACGGACAGCCGGTCTTCATGAGAAATATGAAGAATGGGACGGTGCAAACATGTAGGTTTATGCGGCGGACCTGTTAGGAAGCAGTCTTCAAGGCTTCTGAGTGGAAACATATGGTAGTGGTGGTGGTGGGGGTTCGGGTTGGTAAAAATGCTACCAGAGCCACAAAAATATGAATACTTATCTATAATTTGGTTATAATAAAGGTAGGAACCCCCATGTGACGTACAAAAAGTTACATAGATATAAATGCAATATTTGGTCATATACAGAGCAGTATGGAGAATAATTGTTTATTTTTATTTTTTAAATATAGCCAGTCGTGTGCCGCATAACGCATTATGCATAACGTGTGTAAGGAATGATGGCATTCGCATACCGCATACCGCATGATGCATAATGCATTATGCATAACGTGTGTAAGGAATGCTACCTTAAGATGCTCGTAGGACATACAACTCCAGTGAGACAAACTGATAGCATTCAAACTATTCGGTAAGCTGCCTCCATAACAAGTTACTGCCAGCCATATGGCCCCTATTTGACATTGCAAAGTGACTCACACAATGGAATTAGAAGTATTCGTCTCATTCACATATGGAATGTGTGTATATATACATTATATACACACATGCAAGAGACACCTGCCAGGTGAGGAGGAGGCGGCAGGTGGCGCCACCAGGCGAACCACAAGTCATGACTAGTAGATGACTGGAGGAGTATCCGTTAGTTGGTGTAGTGTCAGGTTGATATGAACTGAGAACTCCAGTTCATAGGTAATCTGTTTCCCGATAATTATACTTGTATAATTGCTTATACAGCATATATATACGTATATATATACATGCAGGTGCATGCTGTTTATCGCCGATTTGCTACAATGCTCGTTTATCATGAGAACCACCACTCTCCACCCTCCATATAAATTATATTTGGAATCAAACCTGGGTTCATTCCACTGCTCTCACCCCCCCCCCCCGATACACATGGGGCCGTCTAACTATAATACAATCGATCATTGAAACCAATTTACCTGCTCAACCATTTTATTCACAATTCCTTCACTAAATTAATTACACTGTTATGTAATACATTAGTTATGTTACCCTGATGATGCCGGCTTGTTATCTTATATTTATCAGGATATTCTACCATGGGGCATGTCTATTCATGTGACCGGAAATGGTTGTCAAATCGGTGAGAGCGTTGGCTTCCCATGGAAGGTTGGCGGTTCAAATCGCAGCAGAGTCAAATCAATGACTTACCAAATTTATATTTGTCACTACCTAGCCTAGAGCTCAGCATTAATAGGATCGGGTCAGGACTGGTTAGCTCAGTATCAGGATAATGTGACTGAGAGTGAAATCAGGTAATGGTGTGGGTGGCCTGGTCCCCAAATGGGGCAGCACTATAAAATCACCATGAATGTGCACTGTCATAAGTTGGTATCCGTCCTTATATGACCTTAGATGTTGATAGAACGTAAAACCCTAACCAACAAACAAAACTGACAATACTATGTCTAAGCCCAAGTACCACATTAAAATTGGGCCTAATAGTTTGTAAGTTTTGAAACTATTAATTTCCTAGCAGCTGTTTACAATCTAATCATAGTAATCTAGCATGTAGAGATTGCGGCAGGCTGTGATTATTTCTTAATGTTTAAAGCTGCCTAGTCCGGTGAAATCATCAAACTTTCAAAACCAGAACACTTACCTGAATTTGATTCTACAAATCCAACTTAGATACTGGTGCACTTATTAAGCATTTGTTGCCGCATAGAAGGGAATGCTGAGTCAATTATTGAAGGGAATACTAAATCAATTATTGAAGGGAATACTGAATTAATTATAGAAGGGAATGCTGAATCAATTATTGAAGGGAATACTGAATCAATTATTGAAGGGAAAACTGTATCAATTATTGAAGGGAATGCTGAACCAATTATTGAAGGGAATACTGAATCAATTATTGAAGGGAATGCTGAATCAATTATTGAAGGGAATACTGAATCAATTATTGAAGGGAATACTGAATCAATTATTGAAGGGAATACTGAATCAATTATTGAAGGGAATACTGAATCAATTATTGAAGGGAATACTGAATCAAGTATTGAAGGGAATACTGAATCAATTATTGAAGGGAATGCTGAATCAATTATTGAAGGCACCATACTGAACCAATTATTGAAGGGAATACTGAATCAAGTATTGAAGGGAATACTGAATCAATTATTGAAGGGAATACTGAATCAATTATTGAAGGGAATACTGAACCAATTATTGAAGGGAATACTGAATCAATTATTGAAAGGAATACTGAATCAATTATTGAAGGCACCATACTGAACCAATTATTGAAGGGAATGCTGAATCAATTATTGAAGGGAATACTGAATCAATTATTGAAGGGAATACTGAATCAAGTATTGAAGGGAATACTGAATCAATTATTGAAGGGAATACTGAATCAATTATTGAAGGGAATACTGAATCAATTATTGAAGGCACCATACTGAACAATTATTGAAGGGAATGCTGAATCAATTATTGAAGGTAATGCTGAATCAATTATTGAAGGGAATACTGATCCAATTATTGAAGGGAATACTGAACCAATTATTGAAGGGAATACTGAATCAATTATTGAAGGGAATGCTGAACCAATTATTGAAGGGAATGCTGAATCAATTAATGAAGGGAATGCTGAATCAATTATTGAAGGGAATGCTGAATCAATTATTGAAGGGAATACTGAACCAATTATTGAAGGGAATACTGAACCAATTATTGAAGGGAATGCTGAATCAATTATTGAAGGGAATGCTGAATCAATTATTGAAGGGAATACTGAATCAATTATTGAAGGGAATACTGAATCAATTATTGAAGGGAATACTGAATCAATTATTGAAGGGAATGCTGAATCAATTATTGAAGGGAATGCTGAATCAATTATTGAAGGGAACACTGAATCAATTATTGAAGGGAATGCTGAACCAATTATTGAAGGGAATACTGAACCAATTATTGAAGGGAACACTGAATCAATTATTGAAGGGAATGCTGAATCAAGTATTGAAGGGAATACTGAACCAATTATTGAAGGGAATACTGAACCAATTATTGAAGGGAATACTGAATCAATTATTGAAGGGAATGCTGAATCAATTATTGAAGAGAATATTGAATCAATTATTGAAGGGAATGCTGAATCAATTATTGAAGGGAATACTGAATCAATTATTGAAGGGAATACTGAATCAATTATTGAAGGGAATACTGACTCAATTATTGAAGGGAATACTGACTCAATTATTGAAGGGAATACTGAATCAAGTATTGAAGGGAATACTGAATCAATTATTGAAGGGAATACTGAATCAATTATTGAAGGGAACACTGAATCAATTATTGAAGGGAATACTGAATCAATTATAGAAGGGAATACTGAATCAATTATTGAAGGAAATACTGAATCAATTATTGAAGGGAATACTGAATCAATTATTGAAGGGAATACTGAATCAATTATTGAAGGGAATACTGAATCAATTATTGAAGGGAATACTGAATCAATTATTGAAGAGAATGCTGAATCAATTATTGAAGGGAATACTGAATCAATTATTGAAGGGAATGCTGAATCAATTATTGAAGGGAATACTGAACCAATTATTGAAGGGAATACTGAACCAATTATTGAAGGGAATGCTGAATCAATTATTGAAGGGAATACTGAATCAATTATTGAAGGGAATACTGAATCAATTATTGAAGGGAATGCTGAATCAATTATTGAAGGGAATACTGAATCAATTATTGAAGGGAATACTGAATCAATTATTGAAGGGAATGCTGAATCAATTATTGAAGGGAATACTGAACCAATTATTGAAGGGAATGCTGAATCAATTATTGAAGGGAATGCTGAACCAATTATTGAAGGGAATGCTGAATCAATCATTGAAGGGAATACTGAATCAATTATTGAAGGGAATACTGAATCAATTATTGAAGGGAATACTGAATCAATTATTGAAGGGAATACTGAATTACTTCAATAGTGCTTATTGAGACTGAATTAACCCTATATGCTGTCAGAGTTTTGATGCACAGGACAAAATTTACTTGGCATGTTTTCACTCGAAATATATATCCATAGATAACCATTTAAGGTAAAAATTATTTCAAACTAATGTCATCATCATCATCATCATGCTGTCGGTCGCGATGCGACAAAGACTGCTTTCATTACTTGACTGCCGCTCTCCATTTAGTTCTCTGCTGAATTTTCTACAGAGCCGGTATGATGTTTTGTGTGGATGTACATTTCATGAAAGCTGCCTGCAAAAGTGTTGAAGTGCTGCTGGCTTTGGCAAGTTACCAGCGGCACTCTCTCGGGGAGAAAATAGAGGTCTCACACCGGCAAGACCATGTACAGACAGGCACATAACTATTTGTCCCTGCAGTGGCTGGTCGGGAGATGTTGGGAGTTTCATATATCAACCACCCTTGATGCTGCCACAGTGACATGGTTTTCTGTTCAGGGTTTGCTCCCTTAGCCTACGGTTCTGTCAAGAACCTGTACCACAAGGCAGTGGTTTACAACTCTGCAGGGCAGGGGCGTCAAACTCCCTGAGGTATTGCAATACCTGCATACCATTTAAAGTAGACTATAACAATAAATAAATAAATAAATGACAGAAACTCAAAACCATCAGATTATGCAATTTTAATAATAGGATTCAACGAAGTGTGTAGGGATTGGTCCTTGGAGGATTAGTATAAGCGAGTATATGCGTATAGGCCTACCCCATGTGTGGCCTTAGCACTTGTAAGCCTAAGCTTCTTCCTGTGTAAGGAATATAGTCAAGTGACTGCACTCTTAAAGTTGCCTAAGCCGATGGTTTGGAGTTTCTGCCATATGTTTTAAAGATGCATATATTAGATTGATCATTATTATCTACCTTTTCTTTAGTTTGAAGTGACTTTTACTTTGAAAGATTACCACTGGAGATATTTGACTTGAAAACAAGCAAACAATAATTTTGATGTGAAGACTGAAATGCTAGACATATGCTTGGTTAAGGCAGTCAGTTAGCGAAATAAATCCATGCGACCATTTTCCGCCACTTTACCCTCTCCCTCCCTCTCGCTCTCTTTCAGTCTGTTTCTCACTCTCCCTCTATATATGTTTTCGTAAGCCATAGACCCTACTTATAATTTCTATCGCTATAGTAAAATATGCGTTTGTGCGCTAGGACCCCATACCCACAGTTCATTTTGTTTTTAGTTAGATGGATCTAAAGCCGTATTTAATTTAAAGTATGGTTTTGAGTTTCTGTCACTTTCTAAGTTAAATACATTAGGTTGATCATTATAACCTACCCTACATTAGCGTGAAGTAACTTTGATTTAAAATGGTTAACTTTTGAGATATTTGAAGTGCAACCATGCCAAATAAATTTTGGAAAGCACGCCAAAAGTCTGACACCAGAGGAGTCTGTAGTAATGCATTCTATTAAATTGACTCGGTATTCCCTTATATGTGATGACAAATTTGTATTAGGCGGACCAGTATCTAAGTTAGATCTACGTAATCAAATCTAGATAATTGCTTTGGTTTTGAAAATGTGATGTTTTTATCGGACTATGCAACTTTAAATTGATTAAGTAGACTATTTCCTTCTATGCAGCAATGAATGCTTACTAATATGAATTACTAATATAAATATCTAATCTCAACGCCTTCAAAAGCTGTGTTTACACGGGCGAGTTAATTCGCTTCATATGAATCGCCTTGCCTAGTTCGCCTCACATTCGCCGTGTAAACGCACCGCTTAAGCGGATTAGGGCTGATTCGATTCATATGATTCGCTTTTTGTAGATCGCCTCCGGAGGTGGTTTATATGAAGCGATTCCACTGGTTCTCGGGCGGCGGTAGTATAAAATAGTAGTGCGTGCCGGAAACAGGGGGAGCAGTAACTAATCGCTGGTACCCGGCAGTGTTAGGTCCCGATTAGGCCAAAATCTATTAAATGCGATCATATTTAACAGAATTACATACTCAAATAATGAAATTTAATTAAATTAACCCTAAATTCCAAGCGATATTAACGTAGCAGCTACATCTGCGTCGAATCGACGTGTGTAAACTAAACAAATAGCAGTGCTTGCCGACTACAGGCGGAACTAAGGCCGCTGATTCCCGGCGCCGAAACACTTTCAAACTCGCTTCGTGTAAACACGCCGCTACTTCGCTTCATATGAATCGCTTTGTCTAATTCGCTTCACATTTGCCCGTGTAAACACGGCTAAAGGCAGACTGGATAAGCATTGGAGGGGGCTGCAAAATTGCACACATCCGGTACTCGATGCATTTAATCCTAGTAAATCAAATTTTGACATGCATCGACCTGATACAGGCTTATAAGCCTAACAAAATCAGAAGCGGATGAGTATGAGTGAGTATGAGTATGATATAACTATCACAATCATATTGAGATCATTGTGAGACAGCGTGGGCTTTTTGCGAACACACAGAAAAACAAATACACATTCGCTTTTATTAACATATAATATATATGTCCTTGTCTTGTTCCACCTGCGGCGGTACCAGTCGGAAGTAACTCCGCATCAATCCGCCAGATGGCGCCATCCACGCGTAAACAAGCCGGGCACCATGGCCGCCTCCACCCCCACGCTAACGCGCCCTCTTGTTTACATCCACGCCACCGCCGACAGTGACGTCGCACACGGCATCCTGCCTGAGTTCGAGGCTCACGTCAGGCAGTTCTTTGACATCATCACGTGCGCTGACTTGGAGGAAAATGACAGCAGAGCAGGGGAGGTATGTGGGTCGGTGCACCACGCGCATTGACCTGAGTTGGCGACCGGCCATTTTGCAAGTTCAAGGGTCAGTGTTAGTGCTCGTCAGCCTCGTGTGATGCACCAGGGCCGCGTTCAGGGTCCGTCTCGGAGGCACCTCGGCGACGTCTCGGCGATGCTTTTTGGCCTATTTCCGTTCAGGGTGCGTCTCGGAGACGTCTCGGAGACGCCTCCCTTTTCAGGTTGGAGACAAAAAGCGCCTCGAAAATGGCCGCCGCATGCAGTGGTTTCATCCAATCAGAGCGCAGCATTTCGATTGCAAATGGCCGCTGCCTATGGGGCGGCCATTTTCGAGGCGACCAACTGCTATTGTTGTTCAGACTAGCCTGACTTCACGGCGCCTCCGAGGCCCTCCGAGACAGAGCCTGAACGCGGCCCAGGGCCGCGTTCAGGGTATGTCTCGGAGGCGCCTCGGCGACGGGCCTGACGTCACGCTAGTCTGAACGGATTTAGCTGTTGGCCGCCTCGAAAATGGCGGCCTCCATAGGCGGCGGCCATTTGCAATGGACAAGTTGGGCTGTAATTGGCTGAAAGCACTGAATGCGGCGGCCATTTTCGAGGCGCTTTTTGTCTCCTGCCTGAAAAGGGAGGCGTCGCCGAGACGTCGCCGAGACGGACCCTGAACGCAAATAGACCAAAAAGCATGGCCGAGACTTCGCCGAGGTGCCTCCGAGACGGACCCTGAACGCGGCCCAGGTGGCATCACCTGGGCCGAGTTCAGGGTCCCTCTCGGAGGCGCCGCGGAGACGTCTCGGCGATGCTTTTTGGTGTATTTGGGTTCAGAGTGTGTCTCGGAGACGCCTCCCTTTTCAGACTGGAGGTGAAAAGCACCTAAAAGATTGCCGCCATATTCAGTGGTTTCAGCCAATCACAGCGCAGCTTTTCCATTGCAAATGGCCGCCACCTTTGGGGGGTGGCCATTTTCGAGACAACAAATTGCTTTTGCCGTTCAAACTAGCGTGACGTCATGGCCATCTCCGAGGCGCCTCCGAGACGGACCCTGAATGCGGCCCAGGTGTGTTCATAAACTTTTAAAGTGGCACGGTCTGATGGCCTTAGAATTTTTGTATTATTTTTTAGATAAATATATCAAATTGATCGTTATGAGCTACTAATCATTACTACGGAGTCATTTTGATGAAAAATTACTAGTTTGAAGAAAGTTGAGCTGAAAGAACCCCAAATAATTTTGACAAGCTTGCCAAAAGTCCTGTGGCTATGACCCCGATGGTTATCTCTCACTGACCACGTCATGTGAGATGACCTACTAATCTTGGAACCTGGCAGGGCTGTAGGTAGGTATTTCTGTTTGGGAAGAGAACATTCTGGGAACGGATTGGTACCATAGGCCCGTGGCAGTAGGGTTTTTAAACAAAATAATATTTTATAGAAAGGTTAATTTGATTTATATCTATCGAATTGACTAAGTAGCATCGAATATCCAACATCACATATACAACGGTATAAGATTGACGTCGTCCCAATAGCATCAAACTATGCAACCACCCACCAAACTGCACATTCTGTAAAATGTGTCTAAAGCGTGTTTCTCGTATCTGATTGGCTCATTTATGTGGTAGGCGCTTATATCGCCATTAGTGAAAAAAATACCTACAACAATTATTGACAATAATTCTCTTGAAAGGTATCCAAATGCTTTTAAACAACTAAGCCAACGCATCAAGTATATAGGCCTATGGCCTTTTGGGAACTTTTTTTAATATAAATTGATTAAAGCGGGATGGCCAAATGAGTTGAGTGTCCATCTCCTGTTCTGGGAGAGCGGGAGATCCGAACCCATGGGTTTGTGGGTTCAAACCCTGGTCAAGTCAAACTAATGACTCAAAAATGTATTCTTATCGCTTCCTACCCAGGTCCTCAGCATTATTAGAATAGGGCAAGGACTGGTTGGCTCAGTGTCAGAATAATGTGACTGAGTGGGATATCAGGTCCCTGAGCTGGTGGCCTTGTCTCCCAGTGGGGCAGCACTATAAAGTTGCTATGGGTGCGCATTGTCACAAGTCGGTACCCATCCTGAAATTACCGGGAAATTACCGGGAAATTGCTAGGACATAAAACAACAACAAACAACAAACAATTAATTAAAGCATGTTTGTGACATTGTTGCGCGGCTGCGTTTGATTGCAGGTGGCAGGTGCGATCCTGTTTGGCGCGCCCATGCGCACCTTCCTGAGTTACCTGCCGGCATTCACCAAGCTGCGTGTGGTGGCCAGCTTCGGCACAGGCACCAACCACCTTGACCTGGCTAGGTTCTCCCAGCTGGGCGTCCGTGTCTCCAACACCCCGGATGTGCTCAACGACGCCATGGCTGAGATGACCTTGACCTTGATGCTCGCGGCGGCCAGAAGCATTGTTCCAGGTAGCTCCACTTCTTCTGCATCTGCTTCTGTGGCGACTCAAACCAAAGACGTAGCAACTTCATATATGTGTCGCTACCTAGCCTAGCGTTCGGCATAGTCCGATGAAGCATCAAATTTTCAAAACCAAAATAATTATTTAGATTTGGTTCTATATATCTAACTTAGATACTGATGGACTTATTACACATTCGTTTCTGCGTAGAAGGCAATACTGAGTCAATTTAACAGAACCTGTTACTGCAGAAGTCTATGGTGTCAGAGTTTTGGCAAGCTTGCCAAAACTAATTTTCCATGTTTGCACTCAAAATATCTTAAAAGTTTACCATTTAAAATAAAAGTAAGTTTGAACTAATGTAAAGTAGATACTAGTGATCAATCTAATATATTTATCTCAGAAAAAATACAGAAATCCAAAACCATCGGACTATGCAACTTTAATCATATATGTGTTTGTTTCCTTAAAGAGCAATCTGTAGGTTATTTGTATATTAGTTCCAGGGCTCATGATTTTGTTTTATGGATTATTTTGTTTATAAGGGGCAGTGGGAAGACAACCATTAATGGCTACACTACAATTTTATGGAAATTGTGAATAAAAATGTCTGTCTTAAGTGTCTTAATAGGATATGACAAGGACTGGTTAGTGCAGTGTCAGAATAATGTGCCTGAGTGGGATATCAGGTCATGGTGCTGGTGGCCTGATCTCCCAGTGGGGCAGCACTATAAAGTCACCATCAGTGCACACAGTCACAAGTCGGTACCTATCCTGATATGAGCTTAGATGTTGCCAAAATGTAAAACTCTAACAACCAACTATAGGGGGGGTCAGCTCAATATCAGGATAATGTAACTGAGTAGGATATCATCAGGTCATGGTGCCCGCAGTGTCCTATCCCAGTGGGGGACAGCACTATTAAACCTGGCCGGCTGAAGGTATTGACAACTTGGGAATATTTTTAATTATACTTATAAGGGCACCAAAGTTCAGCTTGCCCGGGGTGCCAACGACCCTAGAGCCGGTGTCACGGTTTCAGCCCTCCGTCGGTTTCAGCTCTCCGCATCGCTTCTGCGCATGCGTCAAAATCGAACAGCATCGCCACTAACCTTATAAGTTTAATATAATCTTTTTGGTAAACATGTTTTCTATATGTGTACCAAGCGATTTGTTTCTAGGTGGTGTGGTTTTAGAGATATTTCACTTTTTCTGTATTTTCTGTATGAAGATTGCTGACGACCATTGTCATTGACAATGCCTTGAGTTTGCCGGTACGCACGGTGTAAAACATTAGTTTTGTTCAAAATTAATAGAAATCCAGAACCCTAACCGTATCAATTTAATATAATCTTTTTGGTAAACATGTTTTCTATATGTGTACCAAGCGATTTGTTTCTAGGTGGTGTGGTATTAAAGATATTTAACTTTTTCTGTATGAAGATTGCTAACAGCCATTGACAATGCATTGAGTTTGCCGATACGCGCAGTGTGAAACAAGCGACAGCGTAGGGCTGAAACCGACGGAGGGCTGAAACTGCAACACTGGTTCTGCCATTAAGTCGCCATGTCACACCTCCTTCCCGTGTGCCTACACGTAACCCTGGGTTGTAGAGCACCCAAAAGCCCACTGCCACAAGTCAGTAGGCACTCTGATATTGCCTTTGTTGTTGCTAGGGGAAACCCCCCAATAAGTTTGTTGTTGGGAGTTTTACGTCCTGGCAAAATCCAGGGTAATATCAACCCCCCCCCCCCAATAAATGAACTCAAACCTACAAACCCAATGAGTTTTTATGTTGGAGTTTGACGTCCTGGCAACATCTAGGGTCATATCAAGCCCCCACATATTACATCGACTCAAACCTACAATTTACAAAAAAACATTGCAGGTGATCGAATCGTCAGGGAGACGGTGGCGTCTGAGTACGACTTGAATGACCTTCAGGGGGTCGAGGTGAAGGGCTCCACGGTGGGCATTGTGGGAATGGGCAGCATCGGGCTGACGGTGGCGCACCTACTGAGAGCGTTCGGTGCCAACATTGTCTACCACAACAGGAACAGAAGGTTCGGACCCATTCACAATCAGGAGACTAAAGGGTCGTCCAAAGTTGTAAAACATTTTCATTATCGTGCAAAGCGTACGACAGGGGTGTGTGTCCATAAAGTATGACTTTTAGTGTTTAAAGCTGCATAGTCCGATGAAATATCAAATTTTCAAAACCAAACCAATTATCTAGATTTGATTTTACATATCTAACTTAGATACTGATGTACTTATTAAGCATTTGTTTCTGCGTAGAAGGGAATACTGAGTCAATTTAATAGAACCTGTTACTGCAGAAGTATATGGTGTCACAGTTTTGGCAAGCTTGCCAAAACTAATTTTCCATGTTTGCACTCAACATATCTTAAAAGTTTACCATTTAAAATAAAAGTAACTTTGAACTAATGTAAAGTAGATACTTGTGATCAATCTAATATATTTATCTCAGAAAAAATACAGAAATTCAAAACCATCAGACTATGCAACTTTAATAAACTGATCATTTTGGGGGGGGGGGGGGGGGGGCACTGTAGTAGACTGCACTGGCTTCTGGCAAGGAGCCACATAGGGTTAGGATTGGATGAGTTGATTGCATCAAGGTGCCTAGGTAGTGTAGTGGAATAGCCCTGGAATAGCAAGACGTGTGGGTTTGAAGCCTGCACGAGGCATAATACTTCCCGCTTTCATCACCCCTAAGATAGTACACCAGGATAGGTAGCGACAGATGTAAATTTTTACATTATTGGTTTGACTCAATCATGGTTCAAATACAGGGGTTTGAATCCCATGACCTCCCAAAATGGGAGGTGGGTGGGTACTCAACTCATTCGGCCACCCAATCTGGCTATGTAGTAAAATGTTGATGTGTACTACTTTGGGGGCGGGGCGGAGTCTAGAAAAGTATGGTAGCGCTCTCTCCTTGAAAATGTTGACAACTTTGGACGGCCCCTAAAGGCTCTCTTTCTAGTTGTGGTCACCACTGTTAACTAGCGGTATTTTACACGCTAGAATCTTTATAGGAAATAGAACCATAACTTGTGTGTGGAGGCCGGAAAGCACTAATGTATGATATTACTCAAGCGATGATTCGCTTACTATGCCGCTTACTATACGGCTTACTATACGGCTTACTATATCTGCTCCAAGAAATAGTGTCCCAACAGAAATTAAGTGTGGTAAAGTCTAGTAGGGAGGGGTGGCTGGCTCCTCCTGCTGTGCTGTCTCTAGGTCATCTGCCTGCCACACCACCTGCCCAGCTCTTTTATTAAGATGGACCACATTCAAAATACAGGTACACAGTTGCTGGGAGTCTCCTCAGTCAGAGACAGTAACATGGCATTTCATTGGCTGAACTCCTCCAGTCAGTGGAGGCGGGGCCAGGGTGGGAGTGGGTGGACCCCCACCACTCCCACCAGCCCCCCCCCCCCTGCTGGGTAAGGGGGTGGGAGGCCAACCCACCCATCCCAAGTCAGATACATATTTGTCTGTCAAGTTCACCAATCACACTTACATGGGAGTATCAACCCTATTTATCTTTTCATAACTCCAGTGGTCACCAGTCCCCTAGATTGGGATAACTCCAAAATTATAGGAGCTTTTACATGCCTTACTTTGAGAATTACATATTGCATCATCTTTAGTTCAGCAAACTGCCACCAGGTGGGGCAGGGAGGGATCACCACACACACACACACACTCACCCACCCACTCTACCTCTACCTCCCACCTGCAGCCTGACACCTGGATTTGGCAGGTCCTGCAAACACTCACACACACACAACCCCCATGCATTGACACTTGTGTGCTAACACCCCCTCAGATACTGGCATATGTAAATCATACCATAACAGGCACACAGAACTCAGTTTCTTAACTTAATTAGTGTACCCATTCTGTGGCATTCTTCACAGACTGGGTGAAGAAACCAGTCTGCAGCAACTGTATATGCTATCCTTAGTTTCAGCATTTACCTACCTTTATACAATATATAATACCAACAGACTTTAATTCAGTAATACTTGTAAATATACCAATAGAGTAATACTTTTCTAGAGTTCTTATCTCCAGTGGTTATATTTGATGTAGAATCTTAGAACAATCTGATATTAATTATCACTTCACTTAATGTACATAATCTACCATGGTTTCACAACTTAGTTTGAATATTATGCATATGTATTTACCAACACGATAGAATGAATTAAGTATTATTAGAATGGTTTGATAGGGTTACTTATATAATTGGAATATTATTATAATGACTTCATAGAAATAACTGGATGATTTAAATTAGAATTTATTTAAACTATTATTTATTTATGAACCAGACCTAAAAGGTCGGAATATTTTACAATAGGCTTCTGCAGTACCAGATTCTATTAAATTGCTTCAGCATTCCCATCTATGTGGCAACAAATGTTTAATAAGTGTACCAGTATCTAACTTAGATATGTACAATAAAATCTAGATATTTGTTTTGGTTTTGAAATTTGATGTTTTCATCGGACTATGTAGCTTTTAGCAATATTGAGTCTTGTCAATACCTGGATGTGTGCCCACCTGGGAATACAAGGTGCCATCGACATCCTGATACAAGCTTGTTTCAGGATGTCGCTGATCAAATCAGTGACGGATAAGTAAACGGTCATCCAAATTTGTCAACATGTTCACTGTCACACAAAGCATACGACAGGGGGGAGGGGGCTGACACAACAGTAAAGTAGACTTTTATCATTTAATAAAAATGTGGATATTTTTCTGGGACCTTTTTTTGTACATCAGGCCACCACATCCAGTCCATTGTACATTAGTTGATTAAACTGGGGAGTTTTCAATCGTGGACCATGGTTTTCTTCATTTCACTCCTCCTTGCCCTTTACTAGCAATGCTGAACACCAGACCAAGTAGCAATATGTATCAATTTTTAAGTTATTGATTTGACTCCACCAGGCTTCGAACCCGGCTGTTTGAATCCCATTACCTACCAAAACAGGAGACGAGCACTCAGCTCATTTGGCCACCCCATCTGGGTCTGTAGTAAAATGTTGATGTGTTCTACTTTGTGGGGGGAGGTGGTCGAGGTCGGGGGGGGGGGGTCCGAGGTCTGGAAAAGTAGTACTCTTTGTACTACCTTGAAAATGTTTACAACTTTGGATGGCCCCTAAGCTTCTTATTCTGGCCGACAGGTGTGAAGCGGATGAGATGCGGGTTGGCGCCACCTACTATGCTACCCTGGATGCCATGTTGCCTCAGTGTGACTTCATCCTTCTGCTCTGCCCCCTGATGGCGGCTACGCGAGGCTTGATCTCGACGCGCCAGCTGGCGGCCATGAAGCGAACTGCCACACTCGTCAACGTCTCGCGTGGTGAGTGTATGATCGGCAGCCAGGCCCTCCTCCTTTCTGCAGATGTGTGTTTGTTGGGGTTTTGCATCCTAGCAAACCAATGACTTATATTATGATTGATACTTGTCGCTTCCTAGCCTGGCGCTCGGCATTAATAGGATAGGGTAACACCTGGTTAGCTCTGTGTTAGGATAATGTGACTGAGTGGGATATTGGGTCATGGTGCCAGCAGCTTGATTTTCCAGTGGGGCAGCACTATAAAGTCACCATGAGCATGCACTGTCACAAGTCGGTAACCGTCCTGATATGACCTTAAATGTTGCCAAGACGTAAAACTCCAACAACCAACCAACCAACTGGAAATGCATTAGCACTAGTCTTGTTAGGGTCTGAACCGTGTATGGTGCTGACATCTGGTGAATCATGAATAATTAATCTCTAGTGATTATATGCTGCTGCCACCTATCGGTTAAAGCTTCCCTAGTTGCAAGCTTAGCAAGGCGTTGAAGATTAATCCAAAAAGATGGTAGCTATCTAACCCATTATCAAGTTCCCATCTAGTCATTCGAAGACAAAACAACCTTCAAAAAAGTAGACAATTGATTCAAAAGATAATGATGTAGTACTTGAGAGTTATATAGTACTTGAAATAGTGATATAGTATTTGAAATAGTGAAATAGAAATTTAGTATTTTAGATAGTAAAATAGCACTTGAGACAGTGATACACCACTTGGGATGGTGATATAGTTTTGCTTTACTGACCCACTTCGCTAACTTTGCCTGATGAGTCTTCATTTGAAGCCCATCATGTCCTTCGTGGTTCACTTCCTGTGACTTTGCGTCCCACCACTCTGCTCACAGGTCCAGTGGTGGACACCGATGCCTTGGTGGAAGCCCTGCGAACCAAGCAAATCCGTGCAGCTGCTCTAGACGTGACCGACCCGGAGCCACTTCCGGTGGGGCATGCGCTGAGGAGTCTGGATAATGTGGTGATGACGCCTCACTGGGGGTCGCAGACATTCGCAACCAGGTTTGCTATGTTCCGGCTATGCGTGGACAACCTGCGAGCAGTGCTCATCGACAACGCCCCCATGCCCTCAGAAGTGACTATGGCATAGCGCACCAGAAAACCTCAACTGGTTTAAGCTTCAAGCTCATAGGGTTTGATTTTCCCTGCAACTGTCAGGGATGAAAGTGGTCTCCAATAAAAAAACGCAGAAACCAAGCCAAGATTTCACCGATAGCAGATTTCCATGAAAGTGCGGATCTTCTCCCATAGGCTTAGCACTGTCAGAGAATCGCTTGAAAATACTGGAAGTCAGGTTTCAACTAGCTTTCTTGTGACTATATCGCTTGTTCTTGTTTGGGTTTTATGTTCTGGCTACATATAAAAATATGATTTAAACTACCCAACTGTTGTCATATATATATCCTGATTCCTTGGAATTTTGTTTAACTTAGTTAAATATATAAAAATCGCGGAATCCGCGAAACCACGGAGATCTTTCACCCCTGAAATCTGTCTTCGATTGCACGCATCTTAGGAGAATGACCAGCCATTTAGAACTCTGTCCATTATTAGCATATGGCAAATAATAATTTTGTTTATCCAATATGGTGTTTGGCGTCTGAGTATTGACTGAGGCAAAGCTCAGGTTGATGCGCATTGCAGATGATGTAATTATGTCACGTATCTCATCATCGCTCAATAGGGCACTTCTCGTGAATGACGTCATGTGTGGTGTGAATATTCAAATAAGTAGCCAGTCAAACATACTCAAAATCTACATTTATTGCCACGGACAATTATGGCTATTCCCAGTTCCGCTGGTCCCTCAGGAAGGACTGAAGCCAAAGACAATGTACGACAAGATGCACCACTCAGCGCTTTCCTGTGAAATACAGCAAACAAGGTAATTGGACAGGTCCCCTAGCCCAGCCTGACTGCTGTACCATTGAAATAAGGGGACAGGTTCCCTAGCCTACCCTGACTGCTGTACCATCAAAGACAATGTACAACAGGACGTGCCACTTAGTGCTTTCCTGTGAAATCCAGCAAACAAGGTAATTGGACAGGTCCCCTAGCCCAGCATGACTGCTGTACCATTGAAATAAGGGGACAGGTGTACCATCAAAGACAATGTATGACAATTCTATTGTATTAATAATATTATATTATTATATTAATAATGAAAACAATATTATAGTTGAGAGTTCAAACATACTTTAAGCACTTTAATCTGTGCCATAGATGAATACAATGTGTGATTATGTCTGAGTAAGAAAACTACTACTACACCTGATCAAAGACAGTGCACTTTATTTGCTGTTGGGTGGCGCCACTGCATGATTGTTTAAGAAATTCCTATATGAAAGCGCTGAGTGGTGTGTCTTGTCATACATTGTCTTTACT
This sequence comes from Branchipolynoe longqiensis, assembly GCA_030323885.1. Taxonomy (NCBI): domain Eukaryota; kingdom Metazoa; phylum Annelida; class Polychaeta; order Phyllodocida; family Polynoidae; genus Branchipolynoe; species Branchipolynoe longqiensis. Next base: position 53,755,228 of record CM059189.1, read on the forward strand.
GAAGCTGAGACCCAGTATGCCAATTCACAGCGACAGCATAAAGGTGCATAGTCCAATGAAGCATCAAGTTTTCAAAACCAAAACACTGTCTTAAATTTGATTCAACAGAGAAGGACATACTGAGTCAAATAAATAAAACCTATTACTGCATAAGTCTATCATGTCAGATTTTAGGCATGCTTTCCAAAATTAATTTTGCATGTTGGCACTTTAAATATGTCAATGGTTAGCCATTCAAAATAAAAGTTACTTCAAAGTACAGTCATCATCATCATGCTGTCGGTCGTAATGTGACAAAGACTGCTTTCATTACTTGACTGCCGTTCTCCCTTTAGCTCTCTGCTGTGAGAGTGATGTCCATGAGTCAGTCTTAATGTTTCTCAGCTTCAGGTTTCTCTTGATGGTATCCTTGAACCCGAGACGAGGGCGCCCAGTAACGTAGATTATAATGATCAACTTAATATATTTATTTCATAAAAACGACAGAAACTCAAAGCCATTGGACTATGCAACTTTAATGGAACCTGGTCCCTGCCATACTGGTCCCACTGACCCAGTTTAGGTTTTATAAAGGTCACTAGCCAAGTGACCCAGCTTAGACTGGTACTGTGGAATACTTCTCACAGCCAAGAGCTTAGTTATATTTGTCGTTTCCAGACACGGAAATTGTTTTAAATATATGTAGATATGTATATGTAGTGGTCTGCACTGACCTCTCAGGCAAGTAACCACATAGACAGGTAGGCGTGGGGAGTGTATTGATATCAGGGAGCCTAGGTGGTGTAATGGTTAGCACACTGGCCCGGAATGCAAAGAGATGTGGGTTCGAGTCCCGCTCTAGGCGCAGTATTTCCCATTTTCATCACCCCCACGACACTGGTTGCCGTGATCAGGATCCTGTACAAGCTTTGCGCTGTATGGTTGTTGAACCTACCCTGTGTATGTATGTGTTAGTGCATTGCCTGTATGTATGTAATTGTAAGCATTACAAGACTTACAATTCCAGGGGGACGAGTGTAGTGGTCTGCACTGACCTCTCAGGCAAGTAACCACATAGACAGGTAGGCGTGGGGAGTGTATTGATATCAGGGAGCCTAGGTGGTGTAATGGTTAGCACACTGGCCCGGAATGCAAAGAGATGTGGGTTCGAGTCCCGCTCTAGGCGCAGTATTTCCCATTTTCATCACCCCCATGACATATTATATATATATATTTTACCTCGGTAAACAGCCTCAGGCTAGCCTCAGGCTAGGGAGAGGTAAGCACGTCCGGTACCAGCAATTAGCATATACAACTCACGACTGGATAACGTGTCGTTGGGTTGCTCCGGCAAAATTAGTCTACATACAAGCAAATACGCAGTAAGTATAATAAAAACTGTGGTTAGCTTAATTATGATGCATTAGAGCATCAATATGGAAAGTTTAGACTTTCGTTGGTCCAATTTGGACGAGTTATTTGGTTATAAACAACCAAGGATAGAACACTCGAGTGGGTTTCTCGAAGGAACCAAACCGGTCATTAGCGGTTATGTCAACACCCGGGTCACCGTGTGACTATGGGTAGAGATGTGGGTTTCGCCCTATCTCATGTGGAAATTCTCTCGTACTCTAATAGAGAGTAATGTTGGAGATGCTCCTGGGTTTCTTTTACGCGTAAAGATTTGGGTTTGACCCACAATCCACGCACAAATTTAGCTTATTACGCCTGTGTTATAACGGTATAAACACGTTCTCTAACACCACTAGATGTCCAATTGAATTTGAAACAACCAAATTGTGACAAATATATATACCAGGACTGACCAAAAATCTTCCTGATGGCCACGAAGCGGAGTAAGCGCGGTGCAGCAGCAGCCGAGGGGCGTGTTCCGAGTGGAGTGGACGAGGAGTACGACTCCTCACCTGTGTTGTCGGCAGGGCCGTCGACACAGCCCCGGGCGCATATCCTCTCCGAACCGGACGAGGACGCAGTGCCTGATGTGCCTGCGCCTCCAGATTGGGAGGCTCGCTTTGCACGGTTGGAAAGCCACATCTTGACTTCCAAATCGCCCGTGTCTCGGAAGCGGCGTAGGCCGAGTGTTCAAGAGGATTCGTATGAGGATTTCTTGGACACAGACTCAGCGGTGGAGCTTAAGGGTCCTCCTCCTCCTTCTCCTAAACGGAGGAAGAAGAAGAAACAGGTGATTTCTTCGGGTGATGAATTCACCAAGGGGCGGACAGAGACTGGTTTTCGCAAAAAGCGGAAGACTAAGTCCAAAAAGAAGAAGAGGAAGAGGAAATATTCTTCTTCTGATTCGTCCACTGAGTCTACTTCTACGGAATCAGACTCAGACACCATATATGAAGGTGTCTATGCAGACATTGGCACTAAAGTGGCTAAGAAGGTGGAGAAGCCAAAGGCTAAGCGGGTTAAAACCACTACGCTTATGCGCGAGACCGTGAATGGTCATTTCCGCACGTTTAAACCGGCGGAGGTTATCTCCAAGTTAGGAGATGAGTTAACAGGCATAGAGGGTGTTCCCAACTCCATCATTAAAGAAATGGATCGGGATGTCAATATGACGGATGACCGTAAGAATTTTGAGGATGTGTTGCACACAGTGCATAAGGCAGTGTTGGCTACCCTAACAGCTATTGTTCCTGTGGCTAATAGGATGCAGAGTGAAAATAAGTTCTGTCTTTGGCTAAGACAATGGACAAAGGCATTGCAGTACTAGCGGCGGCAGGTAATTACCTGTCGTTTCGAAGATATGAAAATGTCTTCAAGTCAGTTTGCACAGATGCTGGCAAAGAAGTGGCTCGCTCTAAGAAGGTTACCGATAATTAGGGGAAGGAGTTTACGCTCTTATCTTGCTCCAGAGGAGCCGATTAAAGAGGGAAACCCTTAGATCACACCAAGATGTTTAGGCGTCAACTACAATACCTCTATAAATAATAGAGACTGCAGCCAAGAGAGGCAAAAACATGGATGGCAAGAAGAAACAGGAAGTTCCTCGTTTCAAAAAGTCACGAGGGGATTTTCGTCCATGACGGTTCACCAGAGGAACCAGACCGAGTTCAAACTTCGGTCAAGGGTTTCGGGGCCGGGGCGCTCGCCCAGGCTGGACCGACAACACCGCACGGCCAATAGGCCGAGGGGTCAACTCGTCGAGACCTTTCCCCAGGGGCGGGTCCAAGTAGAGGTCCAAACACAAACATTACAAGTCCCTGCAGCCTCTAAAAACACACAAACTGTAAGCAACTTTGTGGCTGGTAATATTAGTAATCATATTTCTGAGTGGCACAAAATTACTAGTGACCAAGAAATTTTAAAAATAGTTAGGGGTGTTCACATTCCCTTCACACAAATTCCTGTACAAAGTATAATACCTTTTCCATATAACATTCAACCAGTTGAACGAGACGCACTAACTAAACAGGTACATAAATTCTTTGAGAAAGGAATTATACAAAAAGTGACACACTGTTCAGGACAGTTTATTCAAACATTTTCTCGAGACCGAAGCCTAATGGTGATGTTCGAATGATCCTGGATTTAACAATCCTTAATAAAAGGGTGGAATATCGACATTTTAAAATGTTCTCTCTAGATACGGCACGAGATCTGATTACACCAGATGCGTGGATGGCTAGTGTTGATTTACAAGATACATATTATACGCTTCCCATAATGGAACAATACCGAAAATTTCTTCGATTTATTTGGGATAACCAACTCTATGAGTTTACCTGCATGCCGAATGGCTTAGCTTGTGCGCCTCGTTTATTTACTAAATTGCTTAAACCGGTTTTCTCGGTCACATAATGTTTCCATACATAGATGATTCTTTTATTATAGCATCAACAAAAATTGGTTGTGTGAATGCAGTTTTAGATTTATGTGCATTACTCAATAAATTGGGCTTTTATGTACATCGACAAAAGTCAGTGTTTAAACCAACAAAACAACTCAAATGTTTAGGGTTTATTCTGGATACACAGTCCCTTACAGTGTCGATAACAGAACAAAAACTAATTAAGTTTATGACTACAGCGACTCAGCTTATTAAGTTATCAAAGCCTAAAATTAGACAGGTTGCTGTTCTTATTGGCATAATGACATCATATGCACCTGCTGAGTTATATGGGAAGGCCCATATTAAGTCGCTAGAAATAGATAAAAATTTAGCGTTAGCACAAACTAAAGGCAATTTTGAGTGAAAGATGTTTATTTCGCAAGAAGGGTTACAGGATATTGGATGGTGGATGCAACATATAGCAAGTTCACCAAATCCAATCCGCATGGCGGAACCTAATAGAGTAATTACCACTGATGCTTCGTTAGAAGGTTGGGGAGCTCATCGAGATGGGGTCACAACAGGAGGTAGATGGCTTGAAAATGAGGAGTACAATCAGAACTATATAATGCAGAAAATTGCGGCTATTTAAGTCTTACGTAGTTTAGTAAAGATAAATAAATCACAGGTTAGAATACTAACTGATAATACTACTGCCATGGCATATATTCGTAACATGGGTGGAACCAAATCAAAGTCTTGCAATCAGTTATCTAAACTGATTTGGTACTGGGCACAGGCTCAACAAGTCTGGCTGACTGTAGCGCATATTCCAGGGTCACAAAATACACTTGCAGATTATAAAAGTAGAAATTTCCATGACCATTTAGAGTGGTCTCTCTCTACACATTTGTTTAACTTCGTTTGTGAAAAATGGGGTACACCTGAAGTTGACTTGTTTGCAT
>CM059189.1:53760468-53895139 GCA_030323885.1 Branchipolynoe longqiensis
CATCTAGTCCAATATGGCCGGAAGCATATATAATTAATTATAAGGCCCAGCCTGGCATGATGTCTAAATGTTTCATAATTTCTTAGAAGTGTGCCATGATGCGCTTGGCATAATCTTCACCAATGTATGTTAAAGCTGCATAGTCCGATGAAAACATCAAATTTTCAAAACCAAAACACTTATATAGACATAATTCTATGTATTCACCTTTGATACTAGTGCACTTATTAAGCATGTTTTGCTGCATAAAAGGTCATAATAAGTCAATTTAATAGAACCTGTTACGACTGAAGTCTATGGTGCCAGAGTTTTGGCATGCTTACCAAAATTTATTTAGCATGTTTTGACGTCAAATATCTCCAAAGTTAGCCATTTAAAATATCAATTACTTCAAACTAAACTAATGTAGGCTATAATGATTAGCATAATGTATTTATCTCAGAAAATGTCAGAAATTCAAAAGCATCGGACTATGCAACTTTAAAATTACCCTGAACGCTCACTCTGACTAGGTTGAAGCTATATACCTTTTCCGCATATTAAACACTGACCTATTAACAACAGTAGTTCTTGCCAGCTGCCACCAGAGAGTAGGAAATCCTCTATTAGACATTTTTCACTGTGCATGCTGCACAGCAAGCTGGTATCTACAGCATTAGTTTTTGTTATTGCCATCAGAATGTCGACTGGTAATTAGTCATAAAGCAGTTTCTTGACCAGAATGAGTTGAGCGTCCGTCTCCCGTTTTGGTAGATCGTAGGATTAGAACTCGCAGGTTCGAATCCTGGTCGAGTCAAAACAATGACTTAAAAATTAATACTTGTTGATTCCAAGCCAGGCACTCGGTATTATTACGATAGGGTAAGGACTGGTTGGTTCAGTGTCAGCATAATGTGCAATATCAGGTCATGATGCTGGTGGCCTGGTCTTCCAGTCGGGCAGCACTATAAAGTCCCCATGAGTGTGCATTGCCATAAGTCGATACCCGTCCAGATATGATTTTAGATGTTGCCAGGACGTAACACTCCAACAACCATCCAACCATGAAACATTTTCCACATAGCTGCCACTTGACATTGTCACCAGAGGGCGGGTTGGTAGAGGAAACCCTTTATAAAGGCCCTGTCACACTATGACATAACGACGTCAGTGTAGGGAGAACGTGAAGAACCTTGAACTTCTCGGCATAGTATGCAAATTTGGGCACAAGTTGAACATGGATGCAGTGTAGTTGACGAGAGCGTAACGTCGGTAAAGCGTAGTGATACCGTCATTCAACGAGAGAGGACAACGTCATTACGCTCACGGAACGTTATGAACGTTATTCCATCGCCAGAACTACATTACGTGACATCACATATGTCATGACACGGTGGCGAAACGTTGAGCGTATGTTGAACGTACATTCTCCTGACATTCTCCTGGCGTTCTCCTGACGTTCTCCTGATGTTCCCATTACGCCGTGTGGACGTTTCCACCGGATTTAATGTGGGTCAACATAGTGGAATGTAGTGGAACGTAGTTGAATGTAGTGAGCTGCATTTGACCAACGTCTGTTTAAAGTCATTGACGTTCGCCGAACGTGTACAGTTCAAGTTACGTCGAAAGTTTTGAACAGGTTCAAAACTTTGACGTAGCTCGACGTCAGTCTAACGTCATTCTGACATCATCATAACATAACCCAACGTACGTCAACGTAATGACGAAACGTGATCACGTCAGGCTTACGTTTGCTCGTTACGTCGTAGTGTGACAGGGGTATCAGACATTTTCCCACAGAGCTCCTATCCACAGCATTAGTTCTTGCAACTGCCACCAGAGGGTGGGGGGGGGCGGTAAATTTGCTAGCGGAAGTCCTTTATAAGACCTTTTCCTCAGAGTATGCTGTACATTGAGCCGCTGCTCACAATATTAGTTCTTGCTACTGCCGTCAGAGGGTGGGTCGGTGGTCGGTGGTGGAAATCCTCAATAAGACATTTTCCACGAAGCATGGTGCACATTGTGCTACTGCCCACATTAGTTTTCGCCATTGACACCATTGAGACCAGAGCGAGGGTCGGTGGTGGAAATCGTCTATCGGTAACACATTCAGAAATCTCCAAAAGGAGGAGCAAAAGTGGATTTCCGCGGAGAATGACACTCATCTGAAACTCGGGTTGCGGAAGTGAGTAATACAAGTCTGTATAGAGTTTTTGTTGTTGTTGGTACATCAAGGGCGTAATCTATTAATCAATTCAGGTCACCCGAGCCACTTTTTGGCGCATGCGCACATCCTACAGACTCGGGTTGAATAAACGAATACGCTCTAGGGTGGACAAAACGTTGGCTTAATCTGAAACTTAATATTATTTTTCAATAACCGACAGAAATACAGCAAAATAGGATTTAAAGTATTTTATGATTGTAGAAGCTGAAAATCTGTGTTATTAAAAAAAAAGTATTAAAACAACACATAGGACTTGTACTGGTAGCTGTTATCCTACAGGTACCAGCACAGATGTGACGTGATCGCTCCTGGCAAACCCCACCCAAGAGGTGGGTTACTGGGGTCGGATCTTTTTGCACATGGCACGTGTATTTCTCGACTCCACTCGCGGTGTTCGATTTGAAATTCTGATGACTCGGGTGACCCGGGGTCGTGTTAATAGATTACGGCCCTGTTGTTTAAGCATGGGAAATTTCAGTCGCAGACGACTGGTCTTCCTCATTCCACTGCTCCTTGCCCTTTCCAAATAATGCCGAGCGTCTGGCTAGGAAGCGACAAGTATCAATTTTTAAGTCATTGGTTTGACTCGACCAGGATTCGAACCCACGATCTCACGATCTTCCACCATGGGAGACAGACTCTCTAACTCGTTCGGCCATCCTGTCTGGTTATTAATTAAAGCAATGCTTATCTGCTTATTGAATCCAGCCATGTATAAACAACAACAAATGAATCAAATATGAAAGTAACTGTCAGTGTGTGATGATCGGACGCGGTGGCCGAATCGGTAAAGCGCAGGCTTCCCGTGTGGAAGGTCGGGAGTTCGAATCCCAGCCAAGTCAAACCAATGACTTATAAAATTGATACTTGTTGCTACCTAACCTGGCGGTCGGCATTAATAGGATAGGACAAGGACTGGTTAGCTCAGTGTCAGGATAGTATGACAGTGTGCTGGCGACTTTATAGTGTTGCCCCACTGGGAGACCAGGCCACCAGCACCATGACCTGATATCCCACTCAGTCACATTATCCTGACACTGAGCCAACCAGTCCTTGCCCTATCCTAATAATGCCGAGCGCCTGGCTAGGAAGGGACACGTGTCAATCTTATTGGTTTGACTCGCCCAGGGTTCGAACCCGTGGATTCAAATCCGACGATCTACTAAAACGGGAGACGGACGCTGAACTCATTCAGCTATCCCGTCTGGCCCATTTCTGAAAGTAACTCCCGCAAAAAAGTCAATCTCAGAAAATGCACAGAAAATACCCCACTGTGGATTAATTTGATACAACAAATGTAAAGAAATAACATTACTTTTGATTTATAGGCCCAGTCTTTACTTTGTCAGTACTCATTCCTTGTATTCACAGGTAGAATGTAAATTTAAATCCATATATTATTATTTCTTTTTGTACCAACCTCAATACCCAGATATTGTGGAGTATCGCGCTAGATTTTGTGTGTTTTTGTGTGTGTAAATATTTTATTCATCTAAACACATATTTCGTTGTCACCGAGGCACCGGTCTTTCAGCCGTTGAAGCGATCACATTTTGCGTGTACATGGTGATAGGACAGTGGAATGTGCTGCATTGTGTACAGCACACCCCATTCTGAACAATACAAGCGGGGGAGTGGACTATACTGCATAGTATACAACATCATCATCATGCTGTCGGTCGCGATGCGATGCGACAAAGACTTCTTTCATTACTTGACTGCCGCTCTCCATTTAGCTCTCTGTTGTGAGAGTGATGTCCATGAGTCGGTCTTAATGTCTCTCAGCTTTAGGTTTTCATTTCAGGAAAGCTGCCTGCAAAAGTGTTGAAGTGCTGCTGGCTTTTGCATGTTACCAGTGGCACTCTCTCGGGGAGCAAATAGAGGTTTCACACCGGCAAGAACATGTCCAGACAGGCGCAAAACTATTTGTCCCTGCAGTGGCTGGTCGGGAGATGTTGGGAGTTCCATACATGAACCGCCCTTAATGCTGCCACATTGACATGGTTTTCTGTTTAGGGTTTGCTCCCTTAGCCTTCGGTTCTGTCAAGAACCTGTACCACAAGGCAGTGGTTTACAACTCTGCAGGGCAGGGGCGTTAAACTCCCTGAGGTATTGGAACACCTGCAATACCTGCATACGTGAATACAACATAGGTACTCAACATAGTGCAGGAACGAGTTCAGTTGGAAATTGCTTAAAGTTAAAATGAAAGTAGTGCTGGTCAAATGGCACTAGTACTGTTAGCAACAGTGGCTTGATATCTCTGATATGGGGCTGCAAATAGTTAGTTACTCCCACAGCTCTGTCTCTGCATCAGTGTCGGAAGGCTGGGTTATGCGAATAACCATCTGATTTTGCAATCTAATATCCTACATATATTGTTCAAATACTTATTCATCATAGCCTGCAACTTTTAGGGTGAATAATTGATGACGTCATGTAGATTATTAATGGACTTTAAAACCTGAGAGCTTTCAGTTGCCGCCATTTTGCTATTTTAGTGGTTTTTTAGTGGGCATTCTCACCCAATTTCTCCACTTTACGCTAATGTAGATAAACACCACATATTGACGCTATTCACGCTGCGGCCATGTTGAAACCAGACCGAGGCCAGGTAGGCGTCTGCGATACGCCGCTCTATGTTTGTGTATGGAAATTGCTGCGAATATTTTTTCGTCGACCAATAGCTCTCGAAATTACTCAAATTTGAGGGTATTCATTTTTGAAAGTAACATATTCAGCTTTGCATACTTGTTTTCTATCTATTGGCCAATTTTCACGAAGATTGGGTGACCCTTGCATGGTGATTTTCCCATTCTTTAACTACAATGTGACTGTCAACTTCAAGTCTGCATAGTTATGGTGGTATCATGCACCATGCAGCACTATCAGCGTAGTTATCTGTGTAACACAGTTAAACAACTAGTCTTAGTAATTACAAATTAATAAAAGCTTTAAAAGGCTTAAAATATATATTTTTTAAATATATATATTAAGAAAGTTATGCAATTTTGAATTTAAGAAAAGAATGGCAACCAGGGTGAGCGACTTGGTTGACATAGCCTACTGAAATGCATCTGATCATCACTCAATCTTCATGAAAATTGACCAATAGATAGAAAAAAGGTATGCAAAAATGAATATGATAGTTTCAAAAGTGAATATCTTCAAATTTTACTGCTTTAATTTCTGTAATAGTTCATACACATTGGCACACAGTAGTGTCTTATGGCCATTTCCAATACCAACGCATACTCAGCCTCGTTCTGATACCGAATTAGGTTACGCGTGAATAGTGTGAATTGGAACCACTTCCCCCACAGCTTGTTTATAGCTAATTTCTAACAAAGCAGTTTTTGCTCTGATTTAGGCGGGATTGTCATTACCCCCCCCCCCCCCCCGGCCTCCCCTACTGTGGGTAGGGGGTGAATCTTTTATCTAGGCTGGGCATGGCCCCTGCTTTGGATTGATGTCATAATGCAAGTACAAATGCGCTTTACTGAAAATTGCCTACTCCCCTCGCCAACCACAGAACATGTAGGATTCGGAAACGCCCTTCCCAACATAAGAACACATCAGATATAAAAGCCAGAGGCGCAATCAAAGTGGATGTATATACAGACACACACAAAAACACCCCACAAAAAACACTCACACATAAACACACCAGTGACACTCACACCCCACGCTCAGCTGCACAGTCAGATGAGAGCATAAACTTGTCCTAACCAAAACATTTATCTAGATTTGATTCGATGTATCAACTCAGATACTGGTAATATTTATTAAACATTTATTGCTGCTCCGAAGACGATATTAAGTCTATTTAATAGAATCTGTTTCTGCTTGAAGAATAATTGGTTTGGCCGTCTCAGTTACTCATCTTACTCACTCCTATCAGGAGGATCCTGGCATCTGTCTGCCAGTCTCCCCCCACTAAATACCAAGAACAACTCATAAGCAAGAAAGGGAAGACAAGTCACTCAAGATTGACAGTGATAAGGTTGAGCTTTATTGCTACAACTCTTGTTCACCTACTAGTGACCTGCCACCCTGACTCACTTACAACCTGCTACACAGACCCACATGGTTCCTGCTTGTTCAGTCTAATCAGCGCCTACAGCCCATTGAACCTAAGTTCTATGGGTGTTACCCACAGCTCAGAGGTGAACTGTTTCCTTTGGTACCTCTAGAGTGAGTGTGTCTGCATAACAAGTGCAAGGAGTATAAGGTGTCTGGGCTCACACATCCAGCCAATCAGACACCTCTGCAGCCTGGGAGGGGTGGCGCACAAGAGGGGCACCTGTTACTCAATCCCAGTGCCAGTGGTGTCTCTAATATATGCAGAATGGATGGGTGTGCTTACTCAGCGGTCCCGTGGTAACAAGTAGTCGTCAAGCAGTTACAATAAACATTAATACGTATTCCCATTGTTCCTGGTGCATGGAGTGAAGATTTATGTAATTAATAACCGTATCTTAATATCTGGATATCATACCGCAATCCCGGTCACTGTGCGCCATAACATTTCCACATAGTTATTTATATGTCACACAGCGAGTGGGCACACATGGCGTTGCTATTACATAACAATAGTTCCCAACTCAGTCGCCCAAGATATTGATATGATTCCAAGCCCGTCTATCACGACCGAAAGACCATATATTTTTACATGCTGAAGGCTATTGTGTCAGAATTTTCACATGTGCGCTAAAATTAATTTAGCATTGTTTTCACTTCAAATGTCTACAAAGTTGTTGATTTAAAAATAAAAGTTATTTCAAACTAACATAAGGTGGAATATCAAAATATATTTTATAAATCTAGAAAAAATAAAGATGGGTAGAATATATATTTTTTTAAACCCATCAAACTATGCAACTTTATCTTGTGGCTCAGTTCTGGACGAGATGGCCGGGTGGGTAAAGCCCCCACTTCCGGTGCGGGAGGTCATGGATCAATAACTACCTGTAGGTAACAGTAAAGCTCTGGTTGAAGATAATCCTGTTATTAAAACACATATAAATGTGGTAGGAATCGTCTGAGACAGAGTCACACCTAAATGATGTAAATCCCCAGTCACACCTTCCCGGATCAGGCTCCGGACCACCCAGGATCATGAATCCGGCGTGGTTAGGGGTGATTTGGGTTCATCTGTAGCAAATACGTGGCTCATCCTTGGCTGGTCCTTGATGATCCATGGTGATCCTTGGCTGGTCCTTGGTGGTCCAGGATGGTCTGGGGTCGGCCCTGGATGTTTTCAAATGTTTAAAAGATCCGGGGCGATCCGGGGAGTCTTGCAATCCGAAGGGAGTCCAGGGTGGTCTGGGATTGTCCAGGCGCGTCCGAGGTGTCAGTAGCTTGTCCGTGTCTACTCTGGGGCAATCCGGGACTAATCTGTGGCTACACCGGGGTCATCCGGGGTTATCGGGGGTCATCCGGCTCAATCCGGGGTGATCTGTGCTTGTAGTCCATGGGTAGTAGTCCGTGGGTCGTCCATAGATATGCAAAATCGTGCAGGACTGTCCGTGGCTATCCGGGGGATTGGTCCATGGGTGATCCGTGGGTGATCCGGCTTATGATCAGGGGCTAGTCCGGGTAGGTGTGACTGGGGCTTTACGAAGAAACGAATGGGGTTGTTTGTTTGTGTGTTGGACTAACCTATGACAGTTCGCATTCGTGACGGCTTTATAATGTTGCACTACTGGCAGTGTGGGGCCACGGTCACTGATATCCCACTCAGTCACAGTATCTTGAAACTAAGCAAACCAGTCCTTGCCCTCGCCAGTTAATCCCTCCAGACAGTCGGCCACCCGTTGCATGTCTACAACACACCCACCATACAAACAACCTCTCACTGATCCATGCCCACAATACACCCACCATACAAATTATCTCTCGAGACAGATCATACTAACTACCTCTCACTCATCCACACACCTTCTCACCTTCCCACCTTCTCACCTTCACACCTTCTCACCTTCCCACCTTCACACTTACGAAGGTAAGCCTGGCCACGTGATGCCCCGCTACTCTGTCAACACTGCCTCTGTTGGGATGTCAATGTCGCTGTCATTAACATAAATGAAGAGGTACTACAAAAAACACAGAGCAGAAGTATTTACTACAACCACGACCACCACAGCCAGCAGCAAGCATACAACTACACCCAGTGTACTACTACAACCACTGTACTACTACAACCACTGTACTACTACACACACTATACAACTACACCCATTGTACTACTACACACATTGTAATACTACACACACTGTACTACTAAACACACTGTACTACTACACACACTCTACTACTACAACCACTGTACTACTACAGCCACTGTACTACAAAAACCACTGTTACTACACCCACTGTACTACAACAACCACTGTACTGCCACAACTACTGTACTACAACAACCACTGTACTACTACAACCACTGTACTACCACAACTACTGTACTACAACAACCACTGTACTACTACAGCCACTGTACTACTACAGCCACTGTACTACCAAAACTACTGTACTACAACAACCACTGTACTACTACAACCACTGTACTACTACACCCACTGTACTACTACAGCCACTGTACTACAAAAACCACTGTTACTACACCCACTGTACTACAACAACCACTGTACTACTACAACCACTGTACTACAACAACCACTGTTACTACAACACTGTACTACTACACACACTATACTACACCCACTGTAGTACTACAACCACTGTACTACTACAACCACGGTACTAGTACAACCACTGTACTACAAAAACCACTGCACTACTACACACACTGTACTACTACAGCGACTGTACTACAAAAACCACTGTTACTACACCCACTGTACTACAACAACCACTGTACTACTACAACCACTGTACTACAACAACCACTGTTACTACAACCACTGTACTACTACACACACTATACTACACCCACTGTAGTACTACAACCACTGTACTACTACAACCACGGTACTAGTACAACCACTGTACTACAAAAACCACTGCACTACTACACACACTGTACTACTACAGCGACTGTACTACAAAAACCACTGTTACTACACCCACTGTACTACTGTGTAAGTGCATGTAAATATACCGACTGCACAAGGGGTTGGTTGTTGGAGGTTTACATCCTGGCAACATCTAAGGTCATATCAGGATGGGTAGCGACTTGTGACAGTGCACACTTATGGCGACCTTACAGTGCTGCCCCACTGGGAAATCAGGCCACCAGCACCATGACCCGATATCCCACTCAGTCACATTATCCTATCACTGAGCTAGCCAGTCCTTGCCATATCCCAATAATTTTGAGCACCTGACTAGGAAGTGCCAAGTATCACTTTCATAGGTCATTGGTTTGACTCGACCGGGAATCGAACTCCCGACCTTCCGCACGAGAGGCCAGCGCTCTACCGCGCCCAGTAAGAGAGTGATATATGCACTCAGTTTGTGTGTATTGTATTAACCCACAAAGGTATACATATATATGCGCCAAAAGAATGTTTACCTATATACAGTTCTATATACATATGCATATGTATATATATATATATATATATATATATATATATATATATATATACAATTATATATATGCATACATATATATATATAATATATATATATATATATATACATATATACGTATATATATATATATGTATAAAGTGTCAGCATTTATGTGTCTACGTTGAGCCTATTTTGATGAAGTCAACATCGGTATGTTCATACTGATTAAACCTTGAACTTTGACCCAGCTCTGACACACCCCTGGGAGTGCCCCTGTTCAGCACCCGTTAATTAAATTCAAAACGAGGCTACCCGGCCTCTCCCAACAACAAGTGGCCAAATTATTAGTTTGTGTATGGGAGTTTTACATCTTGGCAACATCTAAGGTCATACCAGGATGGAGAACAGCTAAGTTGTTAGTTTGTGTATTGGAGTTTTACATCTTGGCAACATCTAAGGTCATATTAGGACGGAGAACAGCTAAGTTGTTAGTTTATCTGTTGGAGTTTTACATCCTCGTAACATCTAAGGTCATATCAGGACGGAGAACAGCTAAGTTGTTTGTTTGTTGGAGTTTTACATCCTAGCAACATCTAACGTCATATCAGGACGGAGAACAGCTAAGTTGTTAATTTGTTATTTGTATGTTTGGGGTTTTACATCCTAGCAATATCTAAGGTCATATCACGACGGAATACAGCTAAGTTGTCAGTTTATTTGTTTGTTTCGAGTTTTGCCTCCTAGCAACATCTAAGGTCATATCAGGCCGGGTATCGACTTGTGCCAGTGCACGCTCATGGCGACTTTATAGTGCTGCCCCACTGGGAGACTAGGCTGCCAGCATCATGACCAGATATCCGACTCAGTCATATTATCCTGATACTGATCAAACCAGTCATTACCTTATCCTATTAATGTCGAGTGCCAGGCTAGGTAGTGACAAGTATCAATTTTGCAAGTTATTGGTTTGACTCGGCCAGGATTCGAACCTATTATAATAACATGAGGTTACTCGGCCGCTGTGAGCACCCCATGCTACTACAAAACTCTCCCCATCATTTCACCTGTGACGCAATCATCCTAAATCAAGATAACCAACTGTGGAACCAGTACTTAAAAGAGAAAGGAAAACAAGTCACACAGATGAACAGTGAATAAGTTGTGCTTTATTGGCATCAACTCCTGTCCATCCCCCTACATGTGACCTATCACCTACGCTCCTCACCACACTATGTCTCATTGCCACCTTAGCCTGTATACTGAAAGCAGTGCCTACAGCCCATGGGACAGGAGTCCTATGGCTGTATATACACTCAATTTGAATAGGTGAATTTTGCTAGCATCAGACAGAGTGTCTGGGGTTCCTGCTCAAGAGTAGGTCTGTCTCACTCAAGAGCCAGGAGTAGAGTGATCCCTCTGCAGAGTGTCTGGAGAAGTTTCTTGAATAATTAGTTAGAATGAGACTTGTGTGGTCACGATAGGCCAAAGGGGTTCAGGTGACCGGCTCTCCCACAGCCAGCCAATCAGACACTCCCCTACAGACTAGTCAGTGCAATGTCCTAATATGGGGGAGTTGCTGCCCAAACCAGCCTGCAGGGTGTGGCTCTAAGGAATGTGGTATGGCTGGTGTGCTTGTCCCTGGGTCCGCTAGTGTGGCAGGTAGTTATATACAGTTACAATTAGATATATATATGTATATACCAAAAATGTCTTTTTTCTCCAATTGCATTCTTTATGAATACATAGAGGAACATTTCATCAACCTTGAACTGCTTCCTATCTAAGAACATCTCTTTATTAACTTTAGGCATCATGCATGAACATATATCTCACATAGTTTATATCATGTCATCATGTGAGTGGAGAGCACCATTGCTTTTAGATTACATAACCTTCTCCCCACTCCAAAGCCCAAGAATAATAATGCTCTCTGCCAATATATAATTCTTTACCGAACATCCGTATATTTTTACACTATGACCTTCCACATGAGCCAGCTCTTTTACTGATTCGCCCAGCATGTCGGGTATGTAGCAAGGCACCTCAGTTTAGGCTCGTTGCATGTCACACACCATATATAAACTCTACAAGTAGTACCTGTCTTCAACCGACCCAATCTGCACCCAGACCAATGTTGTCCTTACACAGCAGATGTCCTCTCATCGGAGTGAAAGTCAAAGGAGACAAAAATAGTCCACAAAATGAAAACTTGCTCCCTACAGCAGGGGTTCACTGATTACAGAGTTCGCTGGTTACACTGGTTACAGGGTTTGCTGGTTTCAGGGTTCACTGGTTACATGGTTCGCTGGGTACAGGATTTTCTGGTGACGTGGTTCGCTGGTCAAAGGGTTTTCTGGTTACAGGGTTTGCTGGTTGCAGGGTTCACTGGTTATAGGGTTCACTGGTTACAGGGTTCACTGGTTACAGGGTTCGCTGGTTACAAAGTTCACTGGTTGCAAGGTTTGCTGGGTACAGTCTTTTCTGGTTATATGGTTCCCTGGTTACATGGTTTTCTGGTTACACGATTCGCTAGTTAGAGGGTTCGCTGGTTACAGAGGTCGCTGGTTTCAGGTTGTTGATAGTCACGTGACAACAATAATTACTTTTAAATGGTAAACATTTTAGATAATTTGAGTGCAAACATGGAAAATTAGTTTTGGCAAGCTCGCCAAAACGCTGACACCATAGACTTCTGCAGTAACAGGTTCTGTTAAATTGAGTCAGTATTGCCTTCTGCGCAGAAACAAATGTTTAATAAGTGCATCAGTATCTAAGTTAGATATGTCAAATCAAATCTAGATAATTGGTTTGGTTTTGAAAATTTGATATTTCATCGGACTATGCAGCTTTAAGTTAAGTTCATGGATACGTGATTCGGCTAAAGATGACAGCTCCAAGATGGGTGAAGGAGCAAAGCTACTATCAATTCGGTAGAGCATGGGCCTCGCGTGTGGAAGTTCGGGAGTTCGGTTCCCAGTTGAGTCAAACCAATGACTTTAAAATTGGTACTTGTCGCTTCCTAGCCTGGCGCTCGGCAATAATAGGATAGAGCAAGGACCGGTTAGCTCAGTGTCAGGATAATGTGACTGAGTGGGACATCGGCTCATGGTGCCGGCAGCCTGATTTCCCAGTGGGGCAGCACTATAAAGTCACCATGAGTGCGCACTGTCACAAGTCAGTACCCGTCCTGATATGACCTTAGAAGTTGCTAGGATGTAAAAAACAACAAACAAACATTCACCGTCGCCATTGTAAACTGGGTCAACGAGTACAACCAGGTCAAGCATGTTACGTGGCAGTCCCATAAATTATTATCCAATATATGCTTGATGGGAAATAAATGTGTCATAGAACGCCGTCATTCATTTGACACACTGTCAAGGCCATGAGTAAGTCATAGCTAAGGGGGTTACTGAGGGTGGGTGGGTGGGTAAGTTGAACAAATTAAGTTTGCTGCACAATGGCACCAACCAGAAGACCCGATAATGAATAGATGATTTCCACCACCAAGTCGCGTTTCGATAGCATTGGAAGAACTAATGTTGTGGGTAGCAAGTCATTGTGCAGCATTATATGGTGAAAAGGTATTATAGAGGATTTCAACCATGCACATGCCCTCTGGTGTCAGTGTGTAAAAATATACGGATTTTCGGTTAAGAATTATATATTGGCAGAGAGCATTATTAGTCTTGGGCGACGGAGTGGGGACGATGTTATATAAACTAAAAGTAATAATATCCCACTCCCATTATGACATGATATAAGCTGTGTGAAATATATGTTCATATATTATGCCTGAGATTAATGAAGAGATGTTCCTATATAAGAGGCAGTACATGATTGTTGAAATGTTTCTCTATGCATCCATAAAGAGTGCAATTGGAGAAAAGACCATTTTAACAGAGATCTATTGTAACTGTATAACTACCTGCCCCCCCCTGCCTTGACCACTGGGCTGGTCCACCAGCCTAATTTGCATATACACACAGGGCACCACCTGCAGCTGGGTTGAGTGACAGCTACCCCTACTGGGGGAGGGTGCCACCCACCCTGACTGTGGAGGTGCCTGATTGGCTGGCTGTGGACTGCCCAGTCACCTGCATCCCATTGGCCCTCTGACCACACTAGCCTCAAACCAAGATCTTAATTCTAGACTCTGCTTCAGACCCCCTGGAGAGAGATCACTCTACTCCTGGCTCTTGAGTGAGACACACCTACTCTTGAGCAGGAACCCCAGACACTCTGTCTGATGCTATCCAAATTCAGCTATTCAAATTGAGTGTATCCACAGCCATAGGACTCCTGTCCCATGGACTGTAGGCACTGCTTTCAGATACAGGCTAAAGTAGTAATGAGATATTGTGTGGCTAGAAGGCAAGGGGTGTGGATGATAGGTCACTGGTAGGTGGACAGGAGTTGGTGTTAGTAAAGCACAACTTCTCCACTGTTTATCTGTGTCTTGTCTTCATTCTTCCTTAGCATTGGTTAATGAGTTGATAGATAAGTGATATGAAGGGGAGAGTGTCTGTAGTATTCTCTGGTGTCCCAAACGTGGCCGGGCATCCAGTAATATTATAAGTGGTTAGAACTAATGTTGTGGGTAGTACCGGACTGTGCAGTATGCTTAAGGTAAAAGGTATTATAGAGGATTTCCACCCCGCACATGCCCTCTGGTGTCAGGGGTTAGAACTAATGTTGTGGGTAGTACCGGACTGTGCAGTATGCTTAAGGTAAAAGGTATTATAGAGGATTTCCACCCCGCACATGCCCTCTGGTGTCAGGGGTTAGAACTAATGTTGTGGATAGTACCGGACTGTGCAGTATGCTTAAGGTAAAAGGTATTATAGAGGATTTCCACCACGCACATGCGCTCTGGTGTCAGTGGTTAGAACTAATGTTGTGGATAGTACCGGACTGTGCAGTATGCTTAAGGTAAAAGGTCTTATAGAGGATTTCCACCACAGACAAACCGCTTTCTGATGGTAGTAGAAGAATGAATGCTGTCCTGTGCACCTCACGCTGTGGTAAAGTAATAATGTGGCTTATAATAATCAATCTACTACAATTATTTTTTTTAAAAGATAATTAAAAGACAGAAAGAAAAAAACCCATCGGAATGAAATTTTAACAATTCGGCAACAATAATTTCACATAGAGAGTTCTTTGTTCACTGAATATAGAAATGTCATGTGTCATGGGGGGGGGGGGGTGAAAATAGGGAATATTGCGTCGCGAGCAGGATTAGAACCCACACGGCTTGAAGTTAGTGTCCTAACCATTACACCACATGCAGTCCCTAATGTTATCACCCTGTCTATGTCCACCTGTCTATGCGGCTCCTTGCCTGGGAGGTCAGTGCAGACTACTACACTCGTCCCCCTGGTGGATCCAAGTCTTTTAATTTATCTACGTCCATAAGTCATTTAATGCTTACAATTACATACAGGCAATGCACTGACATACACAGGGTAGGTTCAATAACCATACAGCATGTAGCTTGTACAGGATCCTGGTCACGGAACCAGTGATGAAGATAGAAATTAATGCACCTGGTTTGACTCGGCCGGAATTCGAACTGCCGGCCTTTCGTTCGGGAAGCCTGCGCTCTACCGAATCGGCTAGAATTTACAGTGAAGCGCTAATGTATGACGCAAATTCCAGAATTATATTATTATACTGTTATTTTATTATCCTGTTATTTTATTATACTTCCATTTTAATATACAAGATGACATGTTATAAGTTATAATAGCCCTGCAGCTACTTGCTTTCGGGGTGAGCCTCGTTCTGAGTGAGAAGATTTCAAATATGAATATAATTGCAGGGGTTTCCGAGTGCGTGTTCGCCAAAGAACAGTGGCCACCTACTGTGTTGAAAACAAAAATACTCTTTTTTCCTTGATGGATGTCATGTAAGTGATTGGCTGGTTGCTTGGAGTTTTACATCCTGGCAACAATCTAAGGTCATATCAGGATGGGTACTGACTTGAGACAGTGCGCACTCTTGGCGACTTTATGGTGCTTCCCCACTGGGAGACCCAGCCATGCACCATGCTCTGATATCCCACTCAGTCATATTATCCTGACACTGAGCCAACCAGTCCTTGCCATATCATAATAATGCTGAGCGCCTGGCTAGAAAGCGACAAGTATCAACTTGTAGGTAATTGGTTTGACTCGATCCCACGATCTCCCAAAGCAGGAGATGGATGCTCAACTCATTCGGTCATCCCTGAGTGATAATCGTAGAATAGCGCAGGGGAAAAAACCACTTACATTTTTTATAATTATTCAGAAGAGGCTTCGTGATGTTTTTTTCCACATGTTTGTTTATAATTATCTTCTCGTATTTGCTACCTATGCGCCTAAGGATATTTCAATGACATTTCAAATTGGGATCCTCTCCATCTGTTTGATAGTGTGCTGAGCCTGCGCTCACCTCCCCGGGTGAAATGCTACATACACAGGTAGGTGTGGGGTTATCTTAATTGCAGCAGGGAGCCTAGGTAGCTTAACGTTGCATAGTCCAATGGTCTTGAGTTTCTGACATTTTTCTGAGATAAATATATTAAATTGATCATTATAATCTACTTTACTTTAGTTTGAAGTAACTTTTAATTGAAATGGCTACCTTTTGAGATATTTGAAATTCAAACATGTGAAAATAATTTTGGCAAGCACGCCAAAACTCTGATACCATAGGCTTCTGCAGTAACCGGTTCTATTAAATCGACTCAGCGTCCCCTTCTATGTGGCAACAATTACTTAATAAGTGCATCAGTATCTAAGTTAGATATGTAGAATCAAATCTAGATAATTGTTTTGATTTTGAAAATTTGATGCTTCGTCGGACTATGCAGCTTTAATTGTTAGGACGATCGCCCCGTAATGGCAGTGCGTTCGAGTTCATGTCCAGGCTTGGTGTCCTTGATTATTGCAATATTGGTGCCCTGACCAGGATTCTGTGCAATGTGCGATGTTGAACCTGCCCTGTATATGCAATGGTAGTGCGTTACCTCGATATTTGTGATTGTAAGCATGAGACTTGCGATTCCAGGGGGACGAGTGGCGTGAGCCTGGACCCATCTCCCCAGTGAATTTGTTAGTTTGTTTAGTTTGTTCAGTTTGTTAGTTTGTTTAACGACCCCCCCCCCCCCCGCCCCCCAGCACAAAAGGTAAACATCGGCTATTGGGGGTTAAACATATCTGAGTTAAAAAATTACATTTCAAACAGGTAAAACAACTAATATAGAGCGCAGAAATGAATGCCAAAAGAGCAAATGTGGTAAAATCACAAGTAGGATATGATAAATAAAATCAACGGTAAAAGGCTTTTCAAGTTAAAAATGGAAAATTAATCTTTGGTAAAAACCAGTTTTCATAAACAATTTAATAATGAGTTGCAGATGGCAATGGCATTACTCCATCAAACCCTCATTTCCAAATACATCATCTCTAACTGGTTGTAGGTGAGGACATCTCACCAAAATGTGACCACTGTCAGTATACACTGGCAGTGCTCACACCTAGGCGAGTGGTTCCCAGCCGAAATAAAACTATGCGTTCCCCAGGTGAAATACCACATACCAAAGTAGGCTTGAGTAGGTGGATTGCATTAAGAAGCCTAATGACCTGATTAACCTCCACTCCTATTTCCCCACTAACATCAGGACCTTGACTCCATCATAATTGACCACACACCCAAATCTAACAAAGTAATATCCAATTCGCTAACCACATATCACCAATCTAACAAAGTAATATCCAATTCGCTAACCACATATCCATACTACAAAACCAGCGACTAAAATATAGCTACTACCCCTCATTCAATAAACTAATGCACTCAACAATTATAGTTAACCATCACCTCACCTCACCCAACCGATATATCAGACAACTGCACACAGGCACTGGCAATGAACACGACTAATAACGCTACACGTCCATTTTACTCGTTTTAACCAACCAAATCGCTCCATACATCCCTCAGCATTTTACCAAAATCCAGACTGTTCTCTACTAATGCACACACTGAATGTTTGCTACAGTCTAGACACATATCACAACCACTTAGTTAGCTAACTTTGGATTATACCTAAGTCCAGACTATACCGCATACCCCATCCTAGAAAATTAACTAAAAAACTCCACCTATATTAAAATGTATACACTGACCAGATATACCATAAACTCTTAATTACCTGAATGTAATAATGATATTTAATTTTCTTAAAGTTGCATAGTCCGATTGTTTTGAATTTCTGTATCTTTTCTGAGATAAATATATTAGATCGATCACTAGTCCCTACTTTACATTAGTTCAAAGTTACTTTTATTTTAAATGGTAAACTTTTGAGATATTTTGAGTGCAAATATGGAAAATTTGTTTTGGCATGCTTGCCAAAACTCTGACACCATAGACTTCTGCAGTTACGGGTTCTGACTCAATATTGCCTTCTATGCAGAAACAAATGCTTAATAAGTGTATCAGTATCTAAGTTAGATATGTCAAATCAAATCTAGATAAACGGTTTGGTTTTGAAAATTTGATATTTCATCGGACTATGCAGCTTTAAGATTGTTCTTGTAATTAAATAGTGTTAATGACTGAAGTTAAGCATGCCTGGAAGACCAGTGCCTCGGCGCTGAAAATAGACTGTATCCAGATGAATAAAAATGTCTACCAAATTAATTTTTTTAATGGGTTAATATTTAGGAAATTCGCCCTGAAATGGCAAGAATGTAGGTTCGAGTCCCACTTTAGGCACAGTGTTCCGCTTGTTGCATTCAACACCCCCACATACATTGTTTATGGGCATGCGTCATTCTGCTATATCGTTTCACTGAGGAGTGTCACGCGCAATGACTGACTGACCTAGATACTCACCGTCTGACCTAGATATTCACCGTCACTCCCTGGCCCTACTTAATGTGATAGCGGATCTTTTTTTTTTTTTTAGTACATTAGTTGTTTAAGCGGGGGAAATTTCAGTCGCAGACGACTGGTCTTTCTCATTCCACTGCTCCTTGCCCTATCCTAGTAATGCCGAGCATATGGCTAGGAAGCGACAAGTATCAATTTTTAAGTCATTGGTTTGACTCGACCAGGATTAGAACCCATGACCCCACGATCTACCAGCATGGGAGACGGATGCTCTAACTCATTCAGCCATCCCGTCTGGTTGACTTCTTTTTTCTTTAAAATCTGACCATCTGTGCTGGTCTGGGGGCGGTAGTGACCAGACGCAGATGGTATCAGGGTGGCGAGGAGCCACTCACAGGTGGCGACGTAGTGGTTGTGGACAGGTAGCACTGTATTTCGAGTAGATAAAGGGCCTGTCACATTTCGACGCATCTCCCAAGCGCGTGGCCAATGCGTAAAATCACTTTTTTACATCGAGATGCATCAAACTTTTTAGCGTGGGGGGCAAAGTTGGACGTATACATGCCATATACATAGTGTATGGCCAACATATAGACAATGTATGGCTAATGTGCCTCCTGGTGGAAAACACTCGAATTACGCTCACAGTACCTTTGCAGAAGGCCAGTGAACATTATATATGTTATTTGATCGGCAGAACTACACCTCATATGTTACATACATCAAGACATGGTGAAGAAACGCAAAATGTAAGTTAGACGTACATTAGATGTACATTAAACGTACCTTATCCATACGTTGTCAGTACATGGACTGTATGTTTCCACTGCCTTTAATGTAGGTCAACGTAGTGCAACGTAGTGAACAATGTAGTCTGACGTATGTCTCACATACATCGACTTATGCCTAACGTATACATAACGTACGGCCGACATAACACCCATATTTTGTCGTATGTCAAACGTTTTGTGCATGCACAAAACTTTCGCAACCCCCTAACAAGCATTGATGTACGTCGACGTATGCATAACGAATGCATAACGCATTACGACGTATCCCGACATAGTGGCGTACATTGGCGTACATTGGCGTGATGTGTCGTAATGTGACACCAGCACCTTTACCAAAGTATCACAAATGACTCGAAGCCGGAGACTGAGGTCCTTTGAAAGCACCCCACCCACCATGAGGACTGCCATGGTTCCAACAAGCATGTGCAAGCTCGTCTGCTTTTATTGTATATTCGCAGAGCTATTTTCCTAGTCACTATGGAACTTGGCAGCAACAGCGCGCAAGCAGACGACATTCTGCGCGGGCAGACGACAGTTGGTTGGTTGTTGGAGTTTTATGTCCTGGCAACATCTAAGGTCCTATCAGGATTGGGTCCCTACAGACTTGTGGCAGTGCACACTCATGGTGACTTTATAGTGCTGCCCCACTGGGAAATCAAGCCACCGACACCATGACCCGATATCCCACTCAGACACATTATCTTGACACTGAGCTAACCAGTCCTTTCCCTATCCTATTAATGCCGGGTGCTAGGCTAGGAAGTGACAAGTATACATTTTTTATAAGTCATTGGTTTGACTCGACCGGGAACCGAACTCCCGACCTTCCGCACGCGAGGCCCGCGCTCTACCGATTCGGGCACCGCGTCCGGTAGGCAGATGACAGGACGTGTGCGTGATTGGTGGGATTTCCCGCGTACCACACGCGCACCGCTCGGTACACACGGGCACACGCCGTGTACACACCGCCCCCTACCGGCCGGAATGCAAACCGCAGGAACTTCCACCGCTCAACCAGGGAAAGGCTTGGCCTCAGGAATTCTCTGACTCCTTCCCTCTACTCCTCTCCCACTCCTTCCCTCCCCTCCTTTCTCTCCCCTTCTCTTTCTCCATCCTCCCTTCCTCTCCTCCCTCCTCTACCCCATCCCATCCTCATCCACTCCTTCCTCTCCTCCCCTCCCTCTCCCATTCCCTCTTCTCTCTCCCTCCCCTCCTTCCCCCTCCTTTTCTCTCCTACCATTATGTCCCCCTCCCTCCTCTACTCCCCCATCCCTTTCCCCTTCCCCTCTCCTCCTCCTCCCCTCCATCCTGCCCCCTCCTCTTCCTCTCCTCCCCCCCCCCGTTCCTCCTCTCCCTTCTTCCCCCCCTATCCTCGCTCTCTTCGTGTCCTCCTCTTAACATTGAAATTGAAATTAAATCTAAAATGGTCAGAGTTGTGTCAAGTGATAACAAAGATCGATTTCAAATTCAATTTTGAAGCGGTTAATTTTTCTTTTAAATGACAACAAAATTTTGCTTATAGCTAAAATTACAAGAGATGATACAGATACGTTGTATTTAGGAACTCTAAGATTTTGGTATACTTTTTATTGGTAAAGAGGTCTCACGCGTTATTTACTTTAAAACATCGCTTCCTCAAGGCCATGGAATCCACACACTCGAGTAGAATGTGTCTGAGTGTCAGTGACACCAAACGTAACCAGGGGAAAAGGGCGGTGGAGAATGTTCTTTCTTGAGTAAAAACAAAAGCGTCAGCCAAGAGTGGCCAATGTGGCAGTTACTGAGGACCACTTGGTCCCGCCAACACCTGACATGATTCTGCGGCTGTTCTTCAATGAATGCGGTGATGTTATGCAACTCGTTGTTTGCATGCTCGGCCCCTTCAGACTGCCATTTTGATTTGGTAAACTTCAGAATAAGTTAATATAATAGGACAAGGACTGGTTAGCACAGTATCACATAATGTGACTGTGTGGGATATTGGGTCATGGTGCCGGTAGCCTGATCTCCCAGTGGGTCAGCACTATAAAGTCGCCATGAATGTGCACTGTCTCAAGTGGGTGCCCATCTTGATATGCCCTTTAAATGTTGCAAGGATGTAAAACAAGAAGAAGCAAACAATCAATGTTGCTGTTGTAACTTAGAAGGCTGTGCTACCTAACTATGCATACCTACTCTGTTGCAAACATTAATGGATTAAGAACAACTTAACCTTAAATTGTCTTTTAAAAATTGTTTTATTTGCATATAGCGATAAGTCACACTGACTTTTCCTATTTTTTTTATTCTCTAAGCAAAATTGGTCCAACTTGTCTAATTTACAAAGCATGGGTGTAGAACTACACTGACTTCTATTACGTAATCCCCACTGACGGGCCTCTGAGGATAGTCAGGTGTCAGTAGCGTAATGGCGGCATGAGGATTCCCCCGAACGATCTTTGCTAGAAATTAAAAACAAAGATGCCAAAGATGTTAGTCGAGAGTTATCGGAGACTAGAACATGGCGGCTAGTGGGATCTATGACATAGTGGCTAGTGTGATCTATGATATGGTGGCTAGTGGGATCTAGGACATGGCAGCTAGTGGGATCTAGGACATGGCAGCTAGTGGGATCTAGGACATAGTGGCTAGTGTGAGCTAGGACATGGCGGCTAGTGTGATCTAGGACATGGCAGCTGTGGGATCTAGGACATGGCAGCTAGTGGGATCTAGGACATGGCAGCTAGTGGGATCTAGGTCATGGCGGCTAGTAGGATCTCGGACATGGCAGCTAGTGGGATCTAGAACATGGCGGCTAGAGGGGATCTAGGACATGGCGGCTAGTGGGATCTAGGACATTGCAGCTATTAGGGTCTCGGACATGGCAGCTAGTGGGATCTAGAACATGGCGGCTAGAGGGGATCTAGGACATGGCAGCTAGTGGGATCTAGGACATGGCAGCTAGTGGGATCTATGACATGGCGGCTAGTGGGATCTATGACATGGCGGCTAGTGGGATCTAGGAAATGGCAGCTAGTGGGATCTAGAACATGGCGGCTAGTGGGATCTATGACATGGTGGCTAGTGGGATCTATGACATGGCGGCTAGTGGGATCTAGGACATGACGGCTAGTGGGGTCTCGGACATGGCAGCTAGTGGGATCTAGGACATGGCAGCTAGTGGGATCTAGGACATGGCGGCTAGTGGGATCTAGGACATGGCGGCTAGTGGGATCTAGAACATGGCGGCTAGTGGGATCTAGGACATGGTGGCTAGTGGGATCTAGGGGCGGTGGCTAGTGGGATCTAGGACATGGCGGCTAGTGGGATCTAGGCCATGGCAGCTAGTGGGATCTAGGACATGGCGGCTAGTGGGATCTAGGACATGGCGCCAGTGGAATCTAGGACATGGCGGCTAGTGGGATCTAGGACATGGCAGCTAGTGGGTTCTAGGACATGGCAGCTAGTAGGGTCTAGGACATAACTGCTAGTGGGATCTAGAACATGGCGGCTAGAGAGGATCTAGGACATGGCGGCTGGTGGGATCTAGGACATGGCAGCTAGTGGGATCTAGGACATGGCAGCTAGTGGGGTCTAGGACATGGTGGCTAGTGGGATCTAGAACATGGCGGCTAGTGGGATCCTAGTAATGCCGAGAGCCAAGCTAGGAAGCGACAGGTATCAACTTGACCAAGTTCACTTGACCTTAAATTGGAAGCAAACTATCATCGTGGGTTCGAACCCTGGTCGAGTCAAACCGATTACTTAAAAATTGATACTTGTTGCTTCCTAGCCAGGGGCTCGGCATTATTAGGACAGGGCAAGGACTGGTCTGCTCAGTGTCAGGATAATGTGACTGAGTGGGATATCAGGTCATGGTGCCGGCAGCCTGGTTTCCCAGTGGGACAGCACTATAAAGTTGCCATGAGGGCGCACTGTCACAAGTCAGTACTCGTCCTGATATCACCTTAGATGTTGCTAGGACGTAAAACAACAACAAACAACAGCCATCACTAAATCAACGTGACCTAATTACGAACTAAAGCCGGACATGGCGAGTGTATACAGGTCCCAGCTTCAATGGGGATGTCTGCACAAGACACTCGTGCACACCAAGGAAGGAAAACCCCATCATTCTCGGGGTTTGATTGTTTGATTGGTGGTTGCTTTACGCCGTGTCGGCAGCCTAGGCCATTCGTGGCGAGAAATGTTTGTTTTTCAAACCATCGCTTTTACATGTAAAAGCATACAATCAATTTTGTGTCAATGGACATTCTCGGGGGTCTCCGAATGCAGTCTTTTTAAAGTGCAGTTGAGCAAGCGTCAACTTTTTTTTTTTTTTTAATTAATTAAAGTTTTGTTGTTGGTTTTTTTTTGGGGGGGGGGGGGGAGGTGCTGCGGGGGGTGATGGGTGGGTGCACAGTGGTATGCCTTACTTTAACTTGACAAAGTTCACTTGATTCCCTTTTTTGAATGTCGCTGCTGATCTTACTTGGCACGGGTAGAGGTCATGTTAGTGCATGTCTGAGTAGTAAACATCGAAGGAATTAAGCACATTGTTGCATTCAGGGGCCTATCTGGGGATTTCCAGGTGGTACGCAGATGGAATAAAACGCGATTGGAATAAGATGCTACAAAACGTCATATATTTTAATTTGGTTAAATTTGTAATCTCAGGTGGTACGCAGCTGAGTACATGCGCATAGGGAAGCTAGGGCCCTAGAATTGACTTCATGACAACAGAATGGAGCGAACAGGTTCCCCTCGTGGTGACATTCTTTTGACGGGAGAATGTACCAGACGACATTTTGTGGTTAACACAAACTGCATTGAGTTTTGGTGGGAAAATGCAGCAGACGACATCTTGTTTGTTAACCGAGGCTGCATTAAGTTCTGTCGAATACAGCAGACGACATTTCGTGGTTAACATAAGCTGCATTGAGTTTTGGCGGGAGAGTGAATGCAGCAGACGACATTTGGCTGGTGGCGATGGCTGCCAGTAGGTGAGACGGCGCCACTCTAAGCTTACTCTGCACACAGGGCGGCGCCCAGGTCGACGTCGGGTCGGAGGCGGACTTCGTGACTCGGCAGCACTCTCCCCTCCCCCCCCCCCCTCACCCCTACCCACAATCAACACCCCCCCCCCCCCCACACACTCACAATCAAATCCCATCCTGCACAAACACCCACAATGCAATGATGGCAGGCAGCAGCAGAGAGAGGTGTGGAACAATTAAAGTCGAAGGTGGAGCGTGGTCTGAGGAAGCATTAAGAATTGTTTGCATGGTTTAAATTAGATGAAGGATTCACCCGGTACTCGCAGTACACGGGTGAAGACCAACCCTATATAAAAACAGTCGAAAAAGAGGGTTAATGAAATGAGAGCCTAATTTCACAATCTAAGAAGCAACATTTATTCTTTGTAGATGTCTTCATATTTACCCGCTACCTTTGAGTTGAAATATATAATAAAATATCTGGTTTAATAAGATTTAAAAGTGAAATCGACGGCGTTCTGTGGCCGCCATCTTGTCTTTTTGCATTCTCTCCCATTTCACCAACTCTGTGCCGATATATGTAGCCATTTGATCCTGGAACCACAGTTTCTAGTTCATGTCTCATACTAAAGCTATTTTCGCCCATATTTAGACTACGTTGTCCTTCACCCCTCTACTGTAAGTACAGGGTGACTCTTTTATCTAAGTTTAAATAAGTATATATGTCCACCATTTAAGGGTTGTTTGCCTGAGTAAATATATTGGTATCAGTTCTGGGAGTATTAGTTCTCTGTCACATATACATTATTCTCTCATACAGATTCACATACTGATACTGACACACACAGATGCATACACATGTACAGAGACACACAAACACACTCACACACATACACACATACTATAAACACACATACAAAGACATACTCACGCACATACAAAAACACACTCACCTACACACACTCACAGCTCACACACAAAAAAACACCCACAGACAGACACACTAAATCATCATAATCTGTCACAAATCAAACTTTATAAAGTTGATTTTTTTCACGTTTGAAAAAGAAAGTGTCTGAATTATCACAATTATTTACACTAGTTTTAACACACACCCATTCACCGGGCGAGGTGGTGCGGAAGGTCGGGAGTTCGGTTCCCGGTCTAGTCAAACCAATGTCTTATCAAATTAATATTTGTTGCTTCCTAGCCTGGTGCTCGGCATTACTAGGATAGGGCAAGGACTGGTTAGCACAGTATCAGGATATAGGGGGCGTCATGTTGCCAGTGGCCTGGTCTCCCAGCACTATAAATTCGCCATGAGTGTGCACTGACACAAGTAGGTTCCCATGCTGATATTACCTTAGATGTTGCCAGGTTGTAAAACTCCAAAAAACAACCCACATATCCACATAATCTCGTGGTATTCTCGGTGGTAGAGTGTCTCACTTTTTTCTAGGTCGGACTCCTAATCTGAAGGTTGGTGGTTCGATTCCCCATGCCCCTGACCTCTGCCAATTTGGATTTCCCGAGTTGCTAGAATTTCAAATCGAACACCGCGAGTGGACTTTGCTCTAGTTTTATGGGGGGGGGGGGGTCGGTCCTAAGCATTGCTTATTCATATTAGAATTGATTTAATAAACTATATGAGGTGGTACACACCAGCTTCCCTCAAAAAGGCAAAGATGTTATTCTATGGTGAAGGATAGGGGTCGGAGTTGGGGACTTCCGGTGATCGAGCTGAAGGTGCGACCTGGCGTGTTTACACACCGGGTCGCAGCTTCATTCCTTCATAAAGGACCAATATACATGAACTCACAATGCATGTATTCACAAGCAAAGCGGAGGCAAGAGTAAGGCAAGAAGCCTATGAAGTTAGGCCATCAGGAACCATGTGCTTAGGCCAAATATATAAAACAAAAATTGGTGATCGTCCCCCCCCCCCGTGCCTGAAAAATCGCCCGGCCTTGAATTCTTTTTTCTTAACTGTTAAAAATGCGTCGGGCTACCAGCAATTAAACTTTCATATCAATTTCTAAGTCATTGGTTTGACTCAGCCAGGGTTCGAACCCAGGACTGCGAATCCCACGACGTATCAGAACAGGAGGCAGACACTCAACTCATTCGACCATCGTGGGCTCGAACTCTGGTCGAGTCAAACCAATGACTTTAAAATTGATACTTGTTGCTTCCTAGCCAGGCGCTTGACATTTGTTATTAGGACTGGGCAAGGACTGGTGTGCTCAGTGTCATGATAATGTGACTGAGTGGGATAACCGGCAGCCTGGTTTCCCAGTGGGACAGCACTATAAATTCGCCATGAGTGCGCACTGTCACAAGTCAGTACCCGTCCTGATATGACCTTAGATGTTGCTAGGACATAAAACAACCACAAACAAACATTCGACCATCGGGTCTGGTTACATATTACATCTACGTCAACAATAACAAATAAAAATAAAAACCGCCCGCCGACCCAGATTTGTATTTCAAAAGGACGATTACCAACTTTTTATTATTTGGCCTTATATGGGGGTAGTGGCAAGATGACTTCAAAGGTGTGTGTTGGGTTTGGGGGTGGGGTGGGGGGTGGGGGGGGGGGTGCGTGCGCGCGCCGGTTGTTGCCGCTTGTTGCCGCCTTTTGTGCCAACAAACACCGGTCTCTATTTGCCCGTAACCAGTAAGCAACTTGGTGCGGGCCGCCGTTGTAGCAAACAGGCCGAGGTGCATCCGGGGATACGCTGAGCTGTCTGCGGTCAGCTGCCAGTTTGTGAGGAGGGGGAGGGGTGGAGTGGGGTGGGGAGTGTGAATAGGGCGTAAGGAGGTGGGGAGTAAAGGTAGAGAGGTGGAGATGAATGGTGTAAAGGTTGGTGTGTAAAGGGGCTGTCACATTAGGGTTTTTTGCGGAAGCGTACGGCGGCGTAAGCGCATTACGTCATGTACGTCGGTATACGCCGCCATACGCTATGCATACGCTACGCATATGCTACGCATACGCTGACATACACCGTCATATGCCGATCCTCCAACAAGCCTGTTTCCTTGCTCAAAATTTTCAGTGTATGGCAGCGTATGGATCATACGCTGCTCATACGCTCGGCGTATGCTATGCATACGCCGGCATAGGTTACGCATAGGTTAGGGGTACGTCAGCATAGGTTGGGCATATGCTGGATTGACACCCGCTGGGTGTCTCTTGCGTACCCCCAACATTCTGTAAAAGTGGTGTCACACTACGGCGTATGGCGTTAGCGTATGGATTTTCGATCCATACGCTGTCATATGACGTCATACGCTTCGCATACGCTATGCATATGCCGGCATATGCCGTCATATGCCCTCATCCAAATTTATTTTGAGCATGCTCAAAAAATTTTGGCGTATGGCAGCGTATGGCTCATACGCTGCTCATACGCTCGACATACGCTATGCATACGCCGACATAGGTTATGCATAGGTTGGGCATACGCTGAACTTGTCAATCACAACTGTCAAACCTCATCACAGTACGCCGAGCATAGGTTGGGATATGCTTTGAATACGCCGCCATAGGCCAGGGGTAGGTTAGGCATAGGTTAGGCATAGGTTAGGCATATGCTTCAGATGCCGCTGGGACCTTGTGCATAGCGTATGACGTCATATGACGGCGTATGACGGTGTATGGATCGAAAACCGCATACGCCGGCATACGCTAACGCCATACGCCATAATGTGACAGGGCCTTAAGGGGAGCGGGTCAAGATGAGAAAGCAACGCAGCTCATTAATTATGCAGATGCGTCTTGATCTGCATGGATGATGTCAGGGAGGTGGGAGAGTGCGAAGCGGTCAGTGCACGAGACAAGCAGGGAACAGGCAGCTGGTAGTTAATGACACAAACAGAGTATGGTATAGAACAAGTCACACACAAAACAGTGCAATGTTAGCAGAGTCTGAAACTAACAGTTGGTAGTCAATGACACAAACAGAATGGTCAAAACAGAGTATGAGGCAAAGCACAAGTAGAACACAAAACAGTCCAATGTTAACAGAGTCTGAAACTAGCAGTTGGTAGTCAATGACACAAAACAGAGAATGGTCAAAACAGAGTATGAGGCTAAGCACAAGTAGAACACAAAACAGTCCAATGTTAGCAGAATCTGAAACTAACAGAGTATGAGACAAAGCACAAGTAAGACACAAAACAGTCCAATGTTAGCAGAATCTGAAACTAACAGAGTATGAATGAATGAATGAATAAATGCTTAACGGCATATCAGCACACTAAGGGCTATACAATGACATCAAAATGTCTTACTAACAGAGTATGAGACAAAGCACAAGTAAGACACAAAACAGTCCAATGTTAGCAGAATCTGAAACTAACAGAGTATGACACAAAGCACAAGTAAGACACAAAACAGTCCAATGTAAGCAGAGTCTGAAACTAACAGTTGGTAGTCAATGACACAAACAGAGAATGTTCAAAACAGAGTATGAGGCAAAGCACAAGTAGGACACAAACCAGTGCAATGTTAACACAGTCAGAAACTAACAGTTGGTAGTCCATGAAACAAACAGAGAATGGGCAAAACAGAGTATGACTATGAGGCAAAGCACAAGTCGGACACAAACCAGTGCAATGTTAGCAGGGTCTGAAACTAACAGTTGGTAGTCAATGACACATTTTGCTATTCACCACATTAAATCCACAACCCTGGGCCACCACTGAGCTATCAGGGGCTAGCGACTTCTGGTTAGCCGGTTCTTTTAATTTAAAAGGGTGCTCTTTGGTCCAGGTGCACAAAAGCGAGAACTAATTTAATGTGTATGCATGTTTTGTTACTTACAATTACAAAATGTGAGCCATATGTATATGATATTTATATTATATATAATATCTAATATATCAAATATGTAGAACATGTATAATGTACAATAGATACGATGCACACAATTAATGTATATATAATATATACAATGTATAATACTTATATGCTATAAGTCAAACCAATTAGTTACAAAATTGATACTTTTCGTTTCCTAGCCTGGCACTTGGCATTAATAGGATAGGGCAAGGACTGGTTAGCTCAAGTGTCAGGATAATGTGGCTGAGTGGGATGTCGGGTCATGGTGTTGGCGGCCTGATTTACCAGTGGGGCAGCACTATAAAGTATCCATGAGTGTGTACTGTCACAAGCCGGTACCTGTCCTGATATGACCTCAGATGTGAATGGATGGATGGATTGGTGGTTTCTTTACGCCGTGTCGGCAGCATAGGCCATATTCACGGCGAGAATTGTTTGTTTTTTATTCAACCATCGCCTTTACATATAATGTAAAAGCATACAATCAGTTAGGTGTCAATAGACACTTATTAATTTTTAAAAGCCCAAAATCATATAATTAAATAAAATAGAGTTCGGTACACGGCGAGCAGAACATCTCTGTCCGCTCCCCACTCTGAACTGGACAACACCCTCAGAACATCTAGCGCTTTCAGGCATCATGTTTGTTTGTTTGTTTGTTGTTGTTTTATGTCCTAGCAACATCTAAGGTCATATCAGGACGGGTACCGACTTGTGACAGTGCACACTCATGGCGACTTTATATTGCTGTCTCACTGGGAAACCAGGCCGCCGGGACCATGACCTGGTATCCCACTCAGTCACATTATCCCGACACTGAGCACACCAGTCCTTGCCCTGTCCTAGTAATGCCGAGTGCCTGGCTAGGAAGTGACAAGCACCAATTTTCAAGTCATTGGTTTGACTCGACCATGGCCCGAACCCACGACCCCACGATCTACCAGCACGGGCGGCGGACGCTCCAGCTCATTCGGCCATCCCGTCTGGTCGAGATCGAAAAAGATAGCCACAACGTGCTCCTTCTTAAGGAAGGCATCTCTTATGAAGGTCTCCATGCGAACCAAATGGTCGAGGGTGCTGCGGCCTCGTCTGAAGCCACATTGGAGGTCGGACAAGTGGTGTCCTGACTCCAGTAGCCAGACGAGGCGTTTGTTTACCATACACTCCATGGTTTTACAGATGCAGCTTGTGAGGGCTATAGGACGATAGTTGTTAGCTTCACTCTTGTCTTTGCCAGGTTTGGGAATCGGTATTACTGTCGCCTCCCACCAAGAGGTGGGGACGACACCCGACTCCCAGATGTTGTTAAAGAGTTGAAGCAACAGTCTCAGCGCAGATTTGGGGAGATGCTTAAGGAATTGATAATGGATTCCATCAGGTCCAACCGCTGTATCATGCGAGCTTTCTAGAGAACACCTCAACTCACCCATACTGAATGGGGAGTTGTAGTGCTCCCTGCCGTCAGAGGAAAAGTCCAAGAGCTTGGCGTTCCTTGACGGCCAGAAAACCCGGGAGGCAGCTTGCCAAAGACGAATTTCCGGCAACGGCACAAGCCAATTCTTCGCTTATTTCATTGAGTGATGTGAGAATGGTGCCATTGTGCTTCAAGTGCTGGACTACAGAAGAATCATCTCCCCTTCGCTTGATTCTTCTGATCATCGTCCAGACTTTGCCCAATGGCGTGCCCGTGTTAATGCCAGAAACGAATCGTCTCCAGCACTGCCTCCGCGCTTCTTTGATTGTTCTGCGAGCGCGAGCCCGCAGAATTCTAAAGAGCGCCAGATTTTCAGCAGTCGGTCTCCTGTGGAATCTACGCTGAGCTTTTTTCCGTTCCTTAATAGCCCCCCTACAGCTGTCATCCAACCATGGAGGCGTGAGATGCTTGGGAGTTGCAGAAGTCTTCGGAACAGTTTTATCTGCGATCCACCTCAGCATTTCAGTGAAGGAATCAATGTCACTGATGTCTGGAGTGAACTCCTCGCGGCATAGGGTCCGGAAGGAGGGCCAGTCGGCTTGACGCAGCCGCCAGCTCCTCTCTCGCTCTACGGGAGATGCCCCTTCACAATTAAGAATAATTGGGAAGTGGTCGCTCCCACAGAGGTCGTTCCAGACCCTCCACGAAAAGTCCAGCGCCAGCTCTGGTTCAACAATGCTGAGGTCGATGGCAGAGTATGTTCCGTAGGCGGGATGCAGATATGTGCATGAACCATCGTTCAATACACACAGTGCATGACCGTCCACAAGGTCCTCAATCCTCTTGCCCTTTGGGTTCCTAGTGGTCCCTCCCCACAGTGGGTTGTGGCCGTTAAAGTCACCCATAAGTAAATATGGGGACGGTAACTGGCTCACAAGAGCATCCAATTCTTGTAAGGTGAGAATGGAGGTCGGAGGAACATAGATGGAACAGAGAGTTATAGTCTTATGTAGCGTCAGACGAACAGCTACAGCCTGTAGTGTTGTGTCTAACACCACTGGCGTACATACAATATCACGTCTAACCAGGATGGATTGATTGATTGATTGGTGGTTGCTTTACGCCGTGTCGGCAGCATAGGCCATATTCACGGCGAGAAATGTTTGTTTTTGTTCAAACCATCGCTTTTACATGTAAAAGCATACAATCAATTTTGTGTCAATGGACACTCATGAATTTTGTAAACTCACAATCATATAGCTAAATAAAAGTCTAAATGATAGTATTATTCACTGATGAAATTTGTTTAAAAACCTATATGAGTTGGTACAAACCAGCTGCCCTCAAAAAGGCTAAAATCTTTTCTTGTTTTACTTTAGTAAAAAGGTCTTGCATGTTGTTTGCAGTGTAAAATTGTTGGCGCAGGGCCATGAAATCCACACAGTTTAATAAAATGTGTTTTAATGTCAGTGGGGACTGACATCCAATACATTCAGGGGGAGGCTCCCCCTTGAGCAGAAAAACGTGTGTTAGCCACGAGTGGCCAATATGGCATCTTGTTAAAACAACCTGGTCGTGTCGCCCTTCCAGGCGACTCTGCGGCAGTCCGTTCACGGAGGGGGTAATTCTATGGAGTTTGTTGTCTGGGTGTTCATCCCATTCGATCTGCCATAGGTTCCAAATGTATTTTTGAATGGTAGGTTTCAGATCAGAGTGGGGAATATGACAGTGTTCCAAAGGAGCAGTCAGGGCTCGAGTGGCCGCTTGATCTGCTCTCTCATTTCCTGGGATACCCACATGACTAGGCACCCAACATAGGTGAATGTCAAATTTTGCTATTGAAAGAGAGTTTAGTTTAATGAGTACTTTAAGTAGTATTGGGTGGTCCAGTTTCCTATTGTTTAAAGCCTGAAGGCAGGAAAAATAGTCAGTGAAAATAATGAATTTATGACTGGCTGAGGTTTCGATGCACTCTAACGCGAGTAGGAGTGCTCGTGCCTCAGCAGTAAAGATAGAACTCTGATCTGGAATACGCGTACCTAATTCATGTCCGTGGACGATTGCTGCCGCAGAGACTCTGTTGTCTGTCTTTGACCCATCCGTGTAAACGGCTAGGTGGGAGCTAAAAGCACTTCGCACATTGATAAAGCTTTCGTGATATGTAAGTGGGTGCGTTTGAGATTTCTTCGACATGGCCAGCTGGAGGATGAGGTTTGGTTTCCTCAGCTGCCAGGGAGGAACATCTGAATATTGTGAGGGTGCTATGTTATGTAGATTTGCCCTCAGGGCCTCCAAATGAGGCTTTATTCTGAGGCCTAATGGCTTTATGTATGTCGGCCTTGATTCATAGAGGCGTTCACATGGTGGCATAAAAATGTAGTTATATGCAGGATTTAAAATAGTTCCCTTTAATTCTATCGCATATTGCATAGATAGTTTGAGCCTTCTACTCTTTAGGGAAGGGTTTTCGGCCTTCAACATAAAGGCTCTGCACGGGCGAGATTCTAAACGCCCCCAGGGCCAGCCGAAGGCCTTTATGGTGTATAGTATCTAACTGTGATGTGTATGATTTCCTGGCTGAACCCTAAACAATACAGCCATAGTCCAATTTTGAACGTATTAAAATTCTATATAATTGGAGCAGAACAGTGCTATCTGCTAGAACTTTTAAAATATCCAGTCCCTTAAGGCATCTGGACTTTAAATACTTAATATGAGGGATAAAAGATAATTTGTTGTCAAAGATGACTCCTAAAAACTTGTTCTCTTTGACGACTTTTATGGGATCATTTCCAATTGTTAAATTAGGTTCATGGTGCAAAGTCCGTAAAAGACAAAAGTGCATGCAAACGGTTTTCGATTTGGAGAATCTAAAACCATTTTCCATTGCCCATGAGGAAAGGCTATTTATATTTAATTGGAGCTGCCGTTCTATAGTGTTCATATTTTTACCTTTATAACATATTAAAAAGTCATCTACATAGAGACTGCAGGATACAGTACTCTTAATGGATTTGACTATATTGTTAATTTTAATACCAAAAAGGTTAACAGATAGAATGCTACCACTATGTATATTTACATCTCACTCAGGCAGCACCAACACCTACATATATACACATACATGTATACCCAATCAGTAATAGAACATTTGCATTCCCCCACCAATGTATTAAATCGGAATATTTTACAGAAGGTTTTGCTACAGGTGGAAATGTGTGGCCTTTATATATATCTCACCTCAATTATCGAGCTACGCATGAAACTCCTACTGACACATTGGATCACGGGACAGGGAATTAGGACCTCCCGTACAAAGGCCCTCCAGTATAAATGCCCTGCTGACTCATTTGTGAAAGACTGCTTGTGACTGGGGAGGACAAAGATGACTCTTTGTGTCCATCAGGGATTTGGGCTGGTGGTAGAGGTTTGTGAAAGAAGGTTAATGGCGTGAAAATTGGAGGTGTCATTGATGTGACAGTTCGATGGTTTTAGGTTCTTGTTTTTATTTGAGATAAATATATTAGGTTGATCGCTATCATCCACGTTTGAGTAGTTTCAAATATAAATGGCTCACTTTGGAGATATTGGACGTCGTTCAAATGCCCCAAATTAATTTAGGTGTGTATATCAAAATGCTGTCACCAGAGGGCTTCAGCAGTAACACGTTTTATTATACTGTCTTAGTGCCTTCAATTTCGCAACAACTGCTAATAAATACACCAACATAACAACATTAGCTATCTAGGATTACATTTAGGCGCTTTGGGTTCGAAATCTGGGTGTTCTGGGTTCGAAATGTCAGGCTTTCATGGGACAATGCAGTATTAAGTTACTAACCAAATGGGGGGGCGAGGGAGAGATAGTATGAGGATAACCAGTGGCGACGGATGTGACAGGTGGGTGGGCAGTATTGAGGGAGGCACATTGGAAGTGGGCTTCATGCCCTGGAACCCCCAAACACAATTCAGCATGAATACGTAGTCGACCTTTCTGACCTTTAACTCACTTCGCTTCTCCAACACTGATTCGTCACGACCTGCCCCCCCCCCCGCCCCCCCCCCCCCACACACACACAACCGGGCGCGGTAGCCGAATCGGTAGAGCGCGAGCCTCGCGTGTGGGAGATCGGGAGTTCGGTTCCCGGTCGAGGCAAACCAATGATATTTGTCACGTCCTAGCATGGCACTCAAGATAATGTAACTGAGTGGGATATTGGGTCATGGTGTCGGCAGTAGGCCTGATCTCCCAATGGGGCAGCACTATAAAGTCACCATGAGTGTGACCTGTCACAAGTCGGTACCAGTCCTGATATTACCTTAGATGTTGCCAGGATATAAAACTCCAACAACCAACCATTCCACACACACTACTGTTGCCATATTGCTGTGGAACTTGTGGGTAACTATCAGAATTCCACCCTGTTATATGCTGCAAATTACGTATTCAACAGCTATTGTTACCTCACCTTATAAGTTATATATACCTTACTCTATATACCAGTTTTGTGTAAATAAACCCAAATTGTAAAATGGCTGGAAGACCAGTGCGTCTGCATTGACAAAAGAACTTATTCAGCAGAATAAACATATTTACTACAGAAAACCCCCAAAAACCTGTTACTGGCAACATGTTGATATAGTAATATATATATATATATATATATATATATATATATATATATACATACATACATACATACATACATACATATATATATATATATATATATATATATAGTACAGCACGCCCTTGCATCTGTCCTACCTCTGCCAGCTGATTGACGTGCATGACCTCTGTCTGACCCCGGGCCCGCTATTTATAGTTGGCGCATGGCACAATGACGACACGATGTGCGTACGCAGAGGGCGTGGTGTCAGGGCCGCGTTCAGGCTCCGTCTCGGAGGCGCCTCGGAGGCGCCCGTGACGTCAGGCTAGTCTGAACGGATTTAGCTGTTGGCCGCCTCGAAAATGGCGGCCTCCACAGGCGGCGGCCATTTGCAATGGACAAGCTGGGCTGTGATTGGCTGAAAGCACTGAACGCGGCGGCCATTTTCGAGGCGCTATTTTGTCTCCTGCCTGAAAAGGGAGGCGTCGCCGAGACGTCTCCGAGACGCACCCTGAACGCAAATAGACCAAAAAGCATCGCCGAGACGCCTCCGAGACGGACCCTGAACGCGGCCCAGGTGGGAGAGGGCGTGGGTGGGGAGTGGAAGTTGAAGGGGAGGGCGGAAGAGGAGGAATGGGGGTGGGGAGGAGAATGGGAGGAGGGGGGAGATGGGGAGAAAGGGAGGGAGGAATATGCGAAGGAAGAGGGAGAGTGGGAGAAGTGGGGAGAGTGGGAGCGGGAGAGGGATATGGGAAGAAAGATGGAGAGTGGGAGGGGGGAAGAGCTGCATGAGAAAGAGGGGGGGGGGGGCGAGAGGAGGGAGAATGAGCAGGAGGAGGGGAGGGGTAGAGGGGGGGGGGAATGGCAGGAGGAAGAGGGGGAGAGATGGGGGAGAAAGAGCAGGGGGGGAAGAGGGGGAAGAGGGGGGGAGTGGCAGGAGGAAGAGGGGGAGGAGAATGGCAGGGAGCATAAGGGGGATAACAGGGAGAAGAGGAGGGAGATGCGGGGAGGAGGGAGGAGAGGAAGGGCGGGAGGAGGGAGAGGAGGGAGGAAGAGAGGGCAGAGCGGAAGGAAGATTGACTGAGGTCCATAAAGAGTGGGAGTAAGAGGGAGTAGAACAGCGGGCAGGTGGGAGTGGGAGTGGGAGAGGAGGAGAGTGGGAGTGGTAGGGGAGATTGAGAGGAGGGGCAGGTGAGAGGGGAGGGGGAGTGGGAGAGGGAGAGTGGGAGAAGGGTGGCAGTGGGAAGGAGGGGGGGGGAGGGGAGTGGGAATTGGGTGATGGA
Organism: Branchipolynoe longqiensis; assembly: GCA_030323885.1. NCBI lineage: Eukaryota > Metazoa > Annelida > Polychaeta > Phyllodocida > Polynoidae > Branchipolynoe > Branchipolynoe longqiensis. The sequence goes on from CM059189.1 coordinate 53,797,016, forward strand.
GGAGGGGGGGGGGCAGTAGGAGTTGTGAGTGGGGGTGAGAGTGGGGGGTGGGGTGGAGAGTCGTGTTTCAGGTGTTGTAGTTCCACGTAACCGGTGACGCAACCTGCGTCACGTGGTTTGTTCCTTCACCTACTTCCGGTCACGTTGTTGGACCGCTTGTTCCTGGCACCTTCACTGTGCACCTGCCTGCACGGGATGGCAGAGTGGGTAAAGCATTCGCCTCGCATGCGGGAGGTCCTGGGGGTCAGTCTCAATCTCCCTTTGAGTCAAACCAATGACTTATAAAATTGATTGATTGATTGGTGGTTGCTCTCCGCCGTGTCGGCAGCATAGGCCATATTCACTTATAAAACCTGGCACTGCAAATATATAATGTGACCTATTGAACGACCCATTGACTTCGCCCTCTCTCATGCCTGCTCTCTCCCTGCCCCCAGACCCCTCCCGTCCTTCCATATTTTGACAATCAACTATTATAACTCAACGACATAATAACATTCAAGACCCACTACCACCACCGAATAACTACATCTTTAACCAGCATTGCCCGCAATATAAACCACTATGTAAAATATTCTGATTTAATGCATTGGTGGGGGAATGCAAATGTTCTATTATTGATCGGGTATACATGACCAGGTGCATGTATGTGTATATGTAGGTGCTGGTGGTGTTTGAGTGAAAGGTAAATAGACATAGTGGTGCTGGCAGGGCTGTGGGTAAGGGGCACTCAGACCCTCCCCCCTCCCCCCTCTGCTAGTCAGGATCACCACACTCAGGCTCAAGGCAGGTGGTGGCCAGGGGAGCCACACAGCTTTGTGGTGGTGGGCAGATCACTGGTATCCATGGGGACCAGGAATGCTGGATCCCTATTGGTAGAGCTAAGAATGCTTGTTTCTCATTTGGGAGAATAGTGTGGGGTGGTACTCTACACTGATTCCATGTACCATATAAATAATAAACCAGAGGGCTTGACTCTCTCTCTTCTGTCACACTTTATACTCTTACTTTCTCTTTGCCTGTTTTGATTTCATTATAGCTTGCCTACACAACCACAGATTCGAGCAGAAGACTACATACTGGTGACCACGATGAGTGGTAAAACTATTAGTTGGAGGAAGGATTTTACTTTACTTTATGGAGAGCTAGTCTTTACAACTATACATGCACAACATGGCACTATTAAAAGACTAACCATTAATAAAACCAAATCTAACTGATATACAAACACAGCATATGATTGAACCACTAGTGTACATTACTGTGCACTCTATCTTGATGCATATACCTTGCACTATGTTGAGTACCTATGCTGTACACTATACAGCATAGGCTGCTCCCTCACTTTCTTTTTATGTTCAGAACGGGTTGTGCTGCACACAATGCAACACATTCCACTTCCACTATGAACAAATCAAATGTGATTGCTCCAACAGCTGGATGACCAGTGCCTCGGCGCTGACAAAATATGTATTCAGATGAATACAAAAATTAATAAAAAAAATTGAAAATGGACACTTGTCGCTACATAGCCTGGGGCTTGAATCCCACGATTGATGATTGATTGGTGGTTGCTTTACGCCGTGTCGGCAGCATAGGCCATATTCACGGCGAGAAATGTTTGTTTTTGTTCAAACCATCGCTTTTACATGTAAAAGCATACAATCAATTTTGTGTCAATGAACACTCATGAATTTTGTAAACTCACAATCATATAGCTAAATAAAAGTCTAAATGATAGTATTATTCACTGATGAAATTTGTTTAAAAACCTATATGAGTTGGTACAAACCATCTGCCCTCAAAAAGGCTAAAATCTTTTCTTGTTTTACTTTAGTAAAAAGGTCTTGCATGTTGTTTGCAGTGTAAAATTGTTGGCGCAGGGCCATGAAATCCACACAGTTTAATAAAATGTGTTTTAATGTCAGTGGGGACTGACATCCAATACATTCAGGGGGAGGCCCCCCATGAGCAGAAAAACATGTGTTAGCCACAAGTGGCCAATATGGCATCTTGTTAAAACAAACTGGTCGTGTCGCCCTTCCAGGCGACTCTGCGGCAGTCCGTTCACGATCTATCAAAACAGGAGTCAGATGCTCAACAATCCCGTCTGGTCTCTTCCAGGTTACTGTTTGGCTGTCTGAAAGCTGCATTAGAAGACACGTGTTGTGTTATCTTGTAGTAAAAAGTAAATGTGAATGAACGTGTGCATTGGTTGCATATTTGCAACAAAAAGTATAGTTTGCTCCAATTTGCGCACTGTCACAAATCGGTACCAGTCCTGATATGACCTTAGATGTTGCCAGGATTGATTGATTGATTGGTGGTTTCTTGACACCGTGTCGGCAGCATAGACCATATATTCATGGCAAGAATTGTTTTGTTTTTTTATTCAACCATCGCTTTTAAATGTAAAAGCATACAATCAATTGTGTCAATAGACACTTGTTAAATTAAAAAGCTCACAATTATATAATTTGTGGCTAAGGGATATAAAATTTGCAACAAAATGTTTACGGTTTTATTATTATTAATGGATAGAATTTATTTAATAAACTATATGAAGTGGAACAGACCAGCTGCCCTCGAAAAGGCTAAAATGTTTTCTTGTTTTACTTTAGCGATGCCAGGACGTAAAACTCCCAACAACCTAATCTAAACCTAAACGTCTCTTCTGCTTCTTAGATGTTGTCAGGACGTAAAACCCCAACAACCAACCAACCAGCTCCCATGATGACCCCTTCCTGATATGATCTTAGATGTTGCCAGGAGGTAAAACTCCCAACAACCTAATTCTAAACCTAAAAGTCTCTTCTGCTTCTTCCAGCGCCATGAAGATGCTCTCGCTGCTGGTCACGTGTGTCCTCATCCAGGATGTCACGCAGCAGGCGCAAGGCTTCAGCCACATCATCCGGGCCATCAGTGACGTCACGGTGGACGCAGCGGGCGCGTCCCCCCGGCACGAAGGGACACCGCCGCCCCGACAGCCCACCTGGCGTCACCGCCACGGGCACGGACAGGGGGGTCGCAGGCGCGCGCGCAGGCACGGACATGCGCGACGCATGCACGAAGCCGCCGGAAGCGGAAGAAGGAGCATCGCCCAGAGCACGACGACACCGACGCCGACGCCAACACCGACGTTGGACCTGGACCCCTCGCTGCTTTCCTTCCGGGTGCGTCTGGGGGCGGTGAAGCCGGCGCTCCCTCCCTGGGAGCTGATGGTGGACGCGGACAGCAGCCCGGTCAGCGACAGCAACATCTTATCGCGTCCGCAAGCCGCCGCCCCCCAGGTACAACCGGAAGTCGCCACTGAAGCCGAAGCAGTGACATCGATCCCTGAAGCGAAGAATTATTCTTCACTGAAGAGTGGTGTTAATAGTACTTTGGCTAATACCCTGGTGGAGAGCATCTTACGAGTAGAGAGTGGGGCGGCATCAACAAAGACAGCATCATTGACATCGACGACAAACTCCAGTAAGCGCTTAACCTTATCATCATCATTGAACAGTGCCATGGATGAGAAAGCGGCGCCTTCGCCACCATCATCCGAATCCACTTCCGTGGAAGGACATAGGCTTCTTCGGCGGCGGCGTGACGTCATCGACAGCTACGTCCAGGTGCCCGTGTGCCGAAGTGTCAGCGAGTGGGTGGAAAGGCGGCAGGCGCAGGACATCTGGGGGAACACGGTGGAAATCCTGCAGGAGATCGAGGTCGGTCGGACGCGCGTCAATCAGTACTTCTACGAGACTTACTGTCAACAAGATGAGGTTGCTTGCATCGGCATCGACACTAGTCGCTTCTACTCTTCCTGCCGGAACAAGCACATATGGGCCTATGCCAAGATCCGCTCCATGTCAGGCGAAGAAGGCTGGAACCTGGTGAAGATCCGGGGCAGCTGCAACTGTGGTCTATACAGGAGGAACAACGAAGGCGTTGACGTCTTCGGCCTCAACTGGAAGCGGCCTTAAAAGTTGGGTAGTCTGATGAAGCATGAAATTTGTCAAAACCAAGACAATTATCTAGATTTGATTTGATTCTACGTATCTAACTTAGATATTGGTGTGTTTATTAATCATTTTTGTCGCCACATGGAAGGGAATTATGGAGGCGATTTAAGAGAAGCTGTCACTGCATAAGCCTATGGAGTCACGAGTTTTGACACATTTGCTGAAAATTAATTTGATGTGCTTACACTTAAAATATCTCAAAAGTTAGCCATTTAAAAGACATGCTACTTCAAACTAGAGTAATGTAGATCATAGTAGTCAACTGAATACATTTAGCTCAGAAAAATGACAAAAGAAACTCAAAACCATCAGACAACTTTAATACAGGGAACCAATACGTCACTTCCACGACACCAACATTGGTGTCCAGTCAGGACCTAGTCAGGCTTCTCGCACACTGCAGCATCACAACCAGGGCATCGCATCATCCTCATTGTCGTAAATACATCACTTCCCGAGACACCCAAGTCGGTGTCTACACAAGCCACTAGTCAAGCCCCTGGCTATGTTAGGGCGGGTGGGGTTGAAGAACATTACACACTGCTAGGCATACACAGAAGAAGTGGTTATTTGATCTAAGGTAGAATATTTGCAAGTGCCGCAAAATATATCCACCCACCAACCCTAGAAAATCGCTGATCGGTGATTCGCTTTCGAAATAAAGCCGCCTCCTCCTCTCCCTCATATACCACTACCCTCCTCCCTCCCACCCCCCTCTCTCTCCCCTATAAACCACCAGCCTCCTGCCCCCCTCCCCTCCTACATCCACCCCACTCCTCCACCTCCCTCTCTCTCCCCTATAAACCACCAGCCTCCTGCCCCCCTCCCCTCCTACATCCACCCCACCCCTCCACCTCCCTCTCTCTCCCCTATAAACCACCAGCCTCCTGTCCCCTCCCCTCCTACAACCACCCCACTCCTCCACCTTCCTCTCTCGCTCTCCCCTATAAACCACCAGCCTCCTGTCCCCCTCCCTCCCACATCCCACCTCTCTCGCCCCTATAAACCACCACCTCCTGCTCCCCTCCCTCCTACAATCCACCCCACTCCTCCACCTCCCTCTCCTCCCCCCTATAAACCAACCAGCCTCCTGTCCCCCTCCCCTTCTACATCCACCCCTTTCAAATAAAGCCGCCTCCTCCTCTCCCTCATATACCACTACCCTCCCCTCCCTCCCACCCTCCTCTCTCTCCCCTATAAACCACCAGCCCTCCTTCCCCCCTCCCCTCCTACTCCACCCCACCCCACTCCTCCACCTCCCTCTCTCTCCCCCGATAAACCACCAGCCCCCTCCTGCCCCACTCCCCTCCCTACATCCACCCCACCCCCCCACAACCTCCCCTCTCTCTCCTATAAACCACTAGCCTCCTGTCCCCTCCCCTCCTACAAACCACCCCACTTTCCTCCACTTCCTCTCTCGCTCTCCCTATAAACCACCAGCCTCCTGTCCCCCTCCCTCCCCACAACCACATCTCTCTCTCCCCTATAAACGAACCAGCCTCCTGCTCCCCTCCTCCTACATCCACCCCACTCCTCCACCTCCCTCTCTCTCCCCCCTATAAAACCACCAGCCTCCTGCCCCCTCGCCCTTCTACAACCACCCCACTCCTCCAACTCCCGTCCCCCCCCCACCCCTATAACCCACCAGCCTCCGCCCCCTCCCTTCTTACATCCAACCCACTCCTCCACCTCCCTCTCTCCTCCCCCTATAAACCACCAGCCTCCTGTCCCCCTCCTACAGTCCAACCCACCCCGTCCACCTCCCCCTCTCTCCCTATAAACCACCAAGACCTCCTGCCCCCCTACCCTTCCACATCCAACCACTCCTCCACCTCCCTCCCCTATAACCACCAGCCTCCTGCACCCCCTCTCGCCTCCTACATCCATCCCACTCCTCCACTCCCTCTCTCCCCTATAACCACCAGCCTCCTGCCCCCCTCCCCTCCTAACATCCATCCCCACTCCTCCACCTCCCTCTCCTCCCCTATAAACCACCAGCCTCCTGCCCCCCTCCCCTCCTATATCCTCCCACTCCCTCCACCTCCCTCTCCTCCCCTAAAAACAACCGAGCCTCCGCCCCCCTCCTCCACCTACAACCATCCCCTCCTCCACCTCCCCTCCTCGCCGCCCTATAAAACCACCAGCCTCACTGCCCCCCTCCCTTCCTATCTCCAACCCACTCCTCCACCTCCCTCCTCTCCCTATAAAACCACCAGCCTCCTGTCCCCCTCCTACATCCACCCACCCCCCACCTCCCCCTCTCTCCCCTAATAAACCACCAGCCTCCTGCCCCCTCCCCTCCTACAACCACCCCCACCCCCACCTTCCTCTCTCTCTCCCCCTATACACCACAATCCTCCTGCCCCTCCCCTCCCCTCCTACAACCACCCCACTCCTCCACCTATCTATTCTATTTCAAAATAAAACTATCGGTATACATAACATGGAAACCAAATATATGGTGCCCAGTTTTAGAGAATGACCCAGTTCTATATCAACTTGGCACTATGGCTAAGTGGTCAGCCAGAAGTGTCAGCTTCATGGCTGTACTGACTGTGGTTGATTGATTGATTGATTGATTGATTGGTTTCTTTACGCCATCTCCGCCATATTCATGTCGAGAAGGGCTTAACTTGTGTTCTGTCATTTTTATTCAACCATCGCTTCTACACACAATGGACATTGGAGGCATTCGACTGGGCCTCTCTATATGAATATCAAAATATTTCCTTACAAATTCCTATTCGACTGGAGCCGGAAGTGGGTTACTATACGTATGATTCGGATGTGTGTTGTGACTCCATCCGTAAATCTTGCGGATAGAAAGGGCCCAGTTGAATGCCTCCAATGCCTGTACGGAAATATGTGTATATAATGTCTGTGGTTATAGTCTGTTATATATATAATGTATATATATTTATAAAGAGAACTGTAGTAATTGTGGTAGTTATGCATAAGGAAAAAGAAGCATGTCGGAAATAAAAGGATATATATGATATGTAAGATGATATATATGGTGATAACACATGAACATATATGATGAACGAATTGAAAATAAATATCTATATATGAGAGTGGTGTGCTTATACTATGGTGATTGTATTTAGCAGAGTATATGTATAATGCATATATATATATATATATATGTATATATATGTGTGTGTGTGATAATTGTTTGTATTATGGCAATTGCCTTTCCTGAGGTATATATATGCCTGTATATATATATTATATATATATATAGTTATAATTATCGTTGTATTTATGTTCACTGAAATACAGGCATATATGTGGATCTGTATATATATATATATATATATGTATATATATTTCCACATTATATATGTATCCACATTATATATATATACATATATATACATATATATACATACATACACACACGGAACAGATGTATATATTGCCAGAATACTTGTATATCTCTCGTCTGTTTCTTGGGGGCTTAAGTCCTCATAACATCTAAGGTCAAATCAGGGCGGTTATACTTGTGTGTTTGTAATTATATATGTATCCATGTATTTAGAAAGAAGACAATAAGTAAATAAGGGGGTTTCCATATTTGTAAATGTATTTGCAATATGGTATAATATACGGAATATGATATTGGAGCGCAAATTACTATTCTACAGTGATCATGATTATGTACAATTTGCACAAAAGGATATGCCATTATTATTACTTTTGTATTACTTTATTGTCTCATTGTTTGCTCATATCACCGCATCTTTGCCGACGCTGGTTCGTCGGAATGTGTGTGTCTGCGCGTGTGTGCATGTGAATAATCTCTGTTTGTGTCTTTGTGATTGATTGATTGATTGGTGGTTGCTTTACGCCGTGTCGGCAGCATAGGCCATATTCACGGCGAGAAATGTTTGTTTTTGTTCAAACCATCGCTTTTACATGTAAAAGCATACAATCAATTTTGTGTCAATGGACACTCATGAATTTTGTAAACTCACAATCATAATAGCTATGTGTGTGAGTAATCTCTGTTTGTGTCTGTGTGTGAATCTATGTGCCTGTGTGCGAATCTGTATGATTGATTGATTGGTGGTTTCTTTACGCCGTGTCGGCAGCATAGGCCATATTCACGGCGAGGATGTTTGTTTTTTATTCAACCATCGCCTTTACATATAATGTAAAAGCATACAATCAGTTAGGTGTCAATAGACACTTATTATTTTTTTAAAAGCCCAAAATCATATAATTAAATCAAATAGATGAGAGAATTATTTAATATAAATTGTTTTAATGAATTATATGAGGCGGTACAGACCAGCTGCCCTCAAAAAAGCTAAAATGTCTTCTTGTTTAACTTTGGTAAAAAGGTCACGCATGCTGTTTGCAGTGTAAAATTGTTGGCGCAGTGCCATAAAATCAACACAGTTTAATAAAATGTGCTTGACTGTCAGTGGGGACTGACATCCAATACATTCAGGGGGAGGGTCCCCCTTGAGCAGGAAAACATGTGTTAGCCACGAGTGGCCAATACGGCAGCGGCTAAGGACCACTTGGCAATTGACACATTTTGCCTGGTCATGGCACTCAGTGCCATCGTGACCCTTCTGACCGCACCGGAAACATGTCGTTTCGTTACGACATGAATCCTTACCATGACCGAATTTCTGGCATCGGAAACAGCGGAGCGGATTTGGTATGAACAAATCCACTGCAACGCTGAGGTATCCGACTTTCAAATTCTTGGGCGGAAACGGTGTATCAAACGTGAGGATGTATGTCCCTGTTTTTATGGACTTGTTATCCTTCTTAATCACTATCCGTCGAACGTTTAATACACCTTGAGTTTTAAGTTCCTGTGCGATTTCATCCTCATCACAATCGTCCAGATCTCTAGTACGGATCACTCCCTTACTAGAGTTGAGCGTGCGATGAGGAGAGGCTTTGATGGCGACGCCTGCTAGCGTGCTTGCACGTAGCAGATTGTCGGCATGAGCCTTCCTCGCACATTCCACAAGAATATGGCCAGAGCGCAGTTTTTTTACATCCTTGACCGTGCCAGCAATCCCCATGATGCCTTTTTGTATGGCAAAAGGGGATAGCTTTGTAATGGGTTGGTCGGGTACACTAGATTCAATCATTATGAATCTAGGCCATTGTTGGGTTTGGATTTCCGAATCGGAATCCGAGTCAGCTCTTCTTTTCTTTCCAGTTTGAGGGGGGGGGTTTTTAGTATCCATATTTAGTTTTGTTTTGATTCGTCACCCTTGCTCCTCACCCACCACGGAGCCCCACATGGGGGGTGTGCAGAGCTGCGGATACCCGGCAGTTACACACCAAGGATACAAGGGTGATATACTCAAGCAATGATCTACCAAAATGGAAGATCATTACCGGATTGACCCTAGCCACCGCCTTCTAGGAGTAGTGAAAAATGTGGATCCATGTATGTATATATATATATATTGTATAAATATAATTTTGTAGATAAATACATTTTTCATAGTACTACTCCTAGGGCTTGGCGTGACCAGCCGATTGATTGGACCGGGCCAGTCCAACCCCTCGTCTAGGTGAAGTCGGGGCCAAAGTGCAGTATTGGTCGACAGGAAGCCGCAGCTCCCTGAAGACCTCATGCACCAGGATCCCTTCCTCCACCGACACGAGCCGCGACTCACGGCAAACGAGTCGCCCCATTTGTCGCCTTTTACGATCTGCAAGGGGGTGCAAGGGAACTATTCTAACCCGGTTCCCCACGGGAAGCGAATCTGTATGTCAATAATCTGTTTGCTTCTGTGTGTGAATATGTATCTGTGTGTGAATCTATGTGTCTGCATGTGAATCTGTGTCTGCGTGTGAATCTCTACATGTGTGTGTGTGTGTGTGTGTGTGTGTGTGTGTGTGAATGTCAGTGTGTATATATCAGGGTCTGTGTGTGTGCGCGCATCTCTACGGAGTGCAATATCAGAACGAGGCAGTATGTCTGACCGGAAGTCGATGCAGCAGTTTCTTTTCTGACCGGAAGTCGATGCAGAACTTCCTTTTGTGACGGGAATGTTCCAGCCACATTGCTCCCTGGTTTATTCCCATCCTTGTTCTTCGGCTAGCAGATTGTTGACGCTCTGTGTTATGGTTGACGGTAACATTTGTAGATATTAGCAACATGCACAATTGTCGCAACGGGTCTAATAATTGTTTGTTTGTTTAACGACCCCCCAGCACAAAAAGTAAAACATCAGTCATTGGGGGTCATATAGTGGTTAAACATATCTGAGTAAAAAATTACATTTCAAACGGGTAAAATAGAGCACAGAAATATATGTCAAAAGAGCATGCTGCTTAGAAGGGAACCTTAGAGTCAATTGAATGAATGAATGAATAAATGCTTAACGGCATATCAGCACACTAAGGGCTATACAATGCCATCAAAATGTCTTAAAACCGGTTAAACAATCCAATGTGCTTTAAAAACGATAAAACTAAGGCAGTACTAACAGTGTCAGAGTCAATTGAATAGAACCTGGTGTCGCAGGAAGAAGCCTATGGTGTCGCAATTTTAAAAAGCTTGCCGACATTAATTTAATATCTGCACTTCAAAAGTTGGGCATTTAAAATAGAAGTTGAGTACTTGAGTATATACACGGTAATATATACATATATATATATAAACACGCATATATCCTAGATATGCCGGTGTAGATTGGGAGCAGAGGCTCCCTCCCCTGGTGTTATGGGTAGTTCTATGCTAGCCCCCCCCCCCCTCTCCCGTGGTTGGGTTTGGGTCCACCAGGTGGCGCCTATGGGCCTCCCCGCCCCTGACTGGAGCCCACTTTCCCTTTAAAAAAATAAATCTAAAAGAAATGACAGAAATTCAAAAATCATCGGACTATGCAACTTTAATTTGGCATGTTTTCACTTGACTGATTGATTGATGATGGTGCAATGCCACGTTTTAACGCCATGGCAACAACAAATGGGTCATATTCATGGTGAAAGGCTAGTGGGACCTTTCTGTGACTTCGCTCTCATGCAAATACGTTTATTTAATTTATTTATGGTTACATTAAAATTTAAAGAAGATTGATTGATTTTCGATGGTTAAATGAGTAATATGTAGGATTCAGGGTTCGAGTCCCGAACCCTACCATTGATTGATTGGTGGTTGCTTTACGCCATGTCGGCAACATAGGCCATATTCACGGCGAGAAATGTTTGTTTTTGTTCAAACCATCGCTTTTATATGTAAAAGCATACAATCAATTTTGTGTCAATGGACACTCATGAATTTTGTAAACTCATAATCATAAATAACCCTACCGTTCTTCGTGACTTTGCAAATATGTTTATTTAATTTATTTATGGTTACATTAAAATTTAAAGACAATTGTGAAATGGCGAAATTAGTGTCAATATACATAAAACCATTATACTGACCCCTCCCCCCCCCCCTCCACACCCAGGGGGTCGGGGGCTAATGCCTAACACGTGTATACACATAAATAATACTTATAGAGGGGGGTGGGGGGGGGGAAAGGAAACTAGAATTATTATTTGTGTCACGCTGATTACCAGTGGAGACAATCTATAAGCACAGATTTGCCCAGAACCAGTCTCAGCTTATACCTGGCTGGTTTGATTGATTGGTTGATTGGTGGTTGCTTTACGCCGTGTCGGGAGCATAGGCCATATTCACGCCGAGAAATGATTGTTTTTGTTCAAACCCTCGCTTTTACATGTAAAAGGATACAATCAATTTTGTGTCAATGGACACTCATGAATTTTATAAAATGGTAGCTGGTTCCGTTTTCTGGTGAATCTCATAGGGCGTATTCGATTAATCAACTCGAGTCACCCGAGCTACTTTTTGGTGCATGCGCACATCCTACAGACTCGGGTTGAATGAACGAACACGCTTCCCCACACCTCGGGGTTGAAAAAATGGTGGCCTACTCCAAAAAAGTTCTTTTAAAAAAAAACCCCGATATAACTACAGCAAAATAGGATTTAAAGTATTTTTTGATTGCATAGTTTAGCTATACAGATTGATTGATTGGTGGTTGCTTTACGCCGTGTCAGCTGCATAGGCCATATTCATGCCGAGAAATGTTTGTTTTTGGTTCAAACCATCGCTTTTACACGTAAAAGCAGACAGGCTATACAGTAAAACCTCTCTAAATCGACCGACCGTGGCACCGACTTTAAGTGGTCCATTTAGGGAAGTGGTCGGTTTATAGCTATAATATCCTTACAATGGTATTGCTCGGACCCAAATAATGCGATCGATATAGGGGAGTCGTCGATCTGTGGAGGGGTCGGTATAGAGATTTGATTTGATTGGTGGTTGCTTTACGCCGTGTCGGCAGGTTTTACTGCATTTCCATTCCATTAATCTCCTTTATTTAAACAAATAAAACAAAAACACAATTGATTGCCGGCTTTTAAATATAAAAGTGATGGTTTGAACAAAAAACTAACATTTCTCGTTGTGAATATGGCCAATGCTGCCGACACAGCGTAAAGCAACCACCAATCAATCATTGTTGCTTGAAGCCTTGCACAATTATATCTCGTGTTGATTGATTGATGGGTGGTTGCTTTACGCTGTGTCGGCAGTATTGGCCATATTCACAACGAGAAATGTTTGTTTTTTGTTCAAACCATCGCCGTTACATTTTACAGACAATAGACACACATTACATTAAAAAGCTCACAATTATATATTTGTGGCCATGGGAAACAAATTCCTGTAAAAAAAGGAATTTTTTATTTATTAATTGATAGAATTTATTTAGTAAACTCATCATCCTCTGACCCGGAGACAAAAAGAAAACCGAGCATTTCGTTCAAATATTCAGGGATAATTAATTGTAAGCCAAAAATAGTGTGTGCTTTTCTAGCAAATACATGTTACATTATTATTACTCATGCCATTTTGTTCTTATTTAGAAGACTCATAATTTGAGGTCGTGACGTCACAAAGGCTCTTGTGGATTGGTGCTATAGGGTTTTTGTGCGCGAGATTTGTATGTGTATGTATGCTTTATTTATGTAATATTTACTATTTATGAACTATAGGTATGATGAGTGATTGGTGGTCGCTTTACGTTGTGTCGGTATGATGATAGATATGCATTAGATATATTGCATATATATGTATACACAGATTTTCATGAATATGAATATATATATATACATATGTAGCCATGAATATATAAACATATATGCCCATAAGTATATATTTGTTTGTTGTTTATTCGAGTTTTACATCCTAGCAATATGTAAGGTAATATCAATATATGTTTAACCGTTTCGTGCTATTTCCTAAAGATGTCCATATGATTCCGTGTTGGTTTTCTGAACTTGCCGCGGGCCGCCGCCGCCCCCCCTCCGGTTGACCGCCTTCGTTAGATGAAACCCGGGCTAAGGGCGGACAGCGAGAGTGTGACATATGTACGGGTTCTACCCCTCCCGCCTTAAATATTGATTGGTGGTTTCTTTACGCCGTGTCGGCAGCATAGGCCATATTCACGGCGAGAATTGTTTGTTTTTTATTCAACCATCGCCTTTACATCTAGCTGATTGATTGATTGATTGATTGATTGATTGGTGGTTTCTTTACGCTCCAACCATTTTCAAAGACATTCCAATCAAACAAGACATTGTCTTGGGAGTCGCTTCTCAGACCAACTGCCAAAAACAATCAAACCATTAAACTTCTCCAGGATTTCTGTGCTGCATGCCTACAACTAATAGATCGCCAGCTGAGTTCACAGCTGCTACCTGGGGGTTCTTTCTGGGACCCTGATGAACGCCTGATTCAACAGTCTCAGTCATGCAGTGCAACAATGATTGATTGATTGGTGGTTTCCTTAGGCCGTGTCGGCAGCATAGGCCATATTCACGGCGAGAATTGTTTGTTTTTTATTCAACCATCGCCTTTACATATAATGTAAAAGCATACAATCAGTTAGGTGTCAATAGACACTTATTCATTTTTAAAAGACCAAAATCATATAATTAAATAAAATAGATGAGAGAATTAATTAATAAAAATTGTTTTAATGAATTATATGAGGCGGTACAGACCAGCTGCCCTCTAAAATGTCTTCTTGTTTAACTTTGGTAAAAAGGTCATGCATGCTGTTTGCAGTGTAAAATTGTTGGTGCAGTGCCATAAAATCAACACAGTTTAGTCAAATGTGTTTGACTGTCAGTGGGGACTGACATCCAATACATTCAGGGGGAGGGTGCCCCTTGAGCAGGAAAACATGCGTTAGCCACGAGTGGCCAATACGGCAGCGGCTAAGGACCACTTGGTCCCGCCGACCCCCCACATGAGAATGTGGTGGTTTTCCCACAGATGGTTCAATTTCTTTAAGTTTATTTATGTTTTCATCCCACTCATGTTGCCATTTGGATTTGATGTGGGTGGCTATTAGTGGTTTCACATCAGAGTGGGGTATCAGACACGGCTCAACATCATAGTTCAGAGCCTCCTTCGCAGCCCGATCAGCTCGATCGTTTCCCTGGATGCCGGCATGGCCAGGCACCCAACACAAGTGGATGTCATATCCATCTGTTGCTAGCTGGTTTATTTTGTAAATGACCTTTGCCACGGAAGGGTGGTCCGTTTTTAGCCCAGCAACAGCTTGCAGGCAGGAAAACGATTGTTGTTGTTTTACGTCCTAGCAACATCTAAGGTCATATCAGGACGGGTACCGACTTGTGACAGTGCACACTCATGGTGACTTTATAGTGCTGTCTCACTGGGAAACCAGGCCACCGGCACCATGACCTGGTATCCCACTGTCACATTATCCTGACACTGAGCACACCAGTCCTTGCCATGTCCTAATAATGCCGAGTGCCTGGCTAGGAAGTGACAAGCACCAATTTTCAAGTCATTGGTTTGACTCGACCAAGGTTCGAACCCACGACCCCACGATCTACCAAACAAACAAACAAACATGGGTTCAATAAATTAAAGATTTTTTTAATTCCGACATCTAACCTAAGCCCTTGTAAAATGTTCCGATCTAATGGCATGAGGATATATGTGAACTCTACTATAATAAATTGCAACTTATCTATATAATGGTAAATGGTAATATATAAAATCCAAAGGCATATGAGGGATATGTGGAGTTGGTAAACTATTACTCATTAGGTATAGAAATTGTATAGTAAAATAGTATAGAGGAGGAGTGTCACTTCTTAGATACAGTCTTTGGAGGAGTCACCTCACATACCCCCTCCCCCCAGGTGTTATTTATGGATCACTGGCCACCACAAGGCACTGTAGCCAGCATGACAAGGCCTTGGATACAACAGATTGAACCCTGATTGGTGGATCAACCCATGTGACCACCACCTTCTTGGATTCTAGAAACCTATATAAGATAATAAACCAGGAGTGTCACTCTCCTACTTTTCAGTCTTTCTCTACTTACAACAAACAAACAATTGAATGAATGAATGAATAAATGCTTAACGGCATATCAGCACACTAAGGGCTATACAATGCCATCAAAATGTCTTAAAACCGTTTAAACAGTCCAATGTGCTTTAAAAACGATAAAACTAAGGCAGTACTAACAGTGTCAAATAAACATTTCATACTTACTACATTAAAATACTGTGCTCAAACATTTGCAAAGTCAATGCATTCAATCAAAATATGTTTCACAGTCAGAGGCACTCCACATGGTATACATTCTGGCTGGTCTTCTGCTTTAAAAAGGTAACTATGAGTCAAATAGCTATGTCCAATTCGCATACGTGCAACAACGGTCTCTTCGCGTCTATTTCTATGACAAGCACCTGAAAATTTGCCAAGGGTGGGCTGAATTGCATGAAGCTTGTTCATGACAGCTTCATCCCATTGTAATCGCCACTTTTCCTTATGAGTGCACTGATGTTGTGAGGAATGGGAAGAGGTGTAATGCATTTGTCGAGAGCTTCTTTGGCAGCCACGTCTGCAGCCTCATTTCCTCAAATGCCAACATGACTCGGCACCCAATAAAAAAAGCACAATTTTGTGAAGTCCTGAACATAAATAATGTAGCCTTTCTAAAATCTTGCGGATCAGAGGGTTCTTCCAAATAATTGAACCCATGTTGTCTTAATCCATAATACTAATAGTACATGGGACAGTTGCTATCATTTCAGGATATAGCTTATGGAGGTCCAGTAGATGACTCAGACAACGACCCACTCCATCGTCCAGAAGATGATGGTTCAGATTCTGAAACTTCTTCCACTAATGCAGAAGCAACCGATGCACTCAAACACTGGGGAGGTCAGAATAAAGAATCAAATTTGAAATTTAAGGAAGGGGCAATTCTTCAGTCTTCGAATGCAAGACCTCATGAACACAACATTGATCAACTTGTTCTTGACTCGACTCAAAATGACAAAGGTAGAAAATGGAAGAAGAAACATTGCTGTCCTTATTGCCTGCAGCTATATCCCAAACTACTGTGACACTTGGAACAGAAACATTCATCAGAGATAGAAGTAGCAGCCATTCTAGCCCTAAAAAAAGGATCCAAGGAAAGAAAAGAAAAGTGGGATGAAATGAGAGTTAAAGGAAACCATGCCCATAATCTTAACATTCTAAAATCCAGACAAGGAAGTCATTCCTGTTAGGAGGCCGAGTCAAGCAGTAAAGCCAAGCGAGTATGTTTCCTGTTGGCTAATAATTTCCGAATTGTGGTTGACCCGGCGGGAAGCCCGAGACACCCACATCTCCAAGCAGCGCATGCGCCGCTCCCCCTCCTCCCCATCACCCTGCTTGACCCGCATTCGGGCTCCAGGCTCAAACGTCTATGGATTTTACCACACCCGCCCACACTCGTTTTTTACTCCACTGCGTGGGGGTCGGCTCCTGGGCCTACCTCCTCCGGCTCCCAGGTCCTTCCAACTCCATCCGCTGACGTAGACGAGGTGGACTGACTATCAGAAGAAGACTCTCTCTTGTAACCTTGCTCATTTGTACTTGTTTCTCTCAATAAATCCCCCTTGTACTCCCACACTTGTCTCGGGCTTCCTCTGTCCGGATCAACAGTGTGTTGGGTACCTCTTGAAACAGGACATATGGAAGCATATAAAAAATGGTAAATTAAAGAAGGTTGGGAAGGACATCGATAATGTGGTTTTTATTGATTGATTGGTGGTTTCTTTACGCCGTGTCGGCAGCATAGGCCATATTCACGGCGAGAATTGTTTGTTTTTTATTCAACCATCGCCTTTACATATAATGTAAAAGCATACAATCAGTTAGGTGTCAATAGACACTTATTAATTTTTAAAAGCCCAAAATCATATAATTAAATAAAATAGATGAGAGAATTAATTAATATAAATTGTTTTAATGAATTATATGAATTATATGAGGCGGTACACGCTAACTAACCTAAATCCAGGTGAACATAAGCGTGCCAGTGCAGCCCTTCTACCAGGATCAGAAAACGTGTCCAATACATTTAGGAAAAAGTTACTTGATACACTAGCTTTAGACGAAGTGTCAGTCATCAAGTGTGATCCATTAATAACACAGTTTGGTGAAAACCTCTATGAAAATTGATTGATTGATTGGTGGTTGCTTTACGCCGTGTCGGCAGCATATGAAAAGGTTGGACCTGATCAACACAATTACTGATACATAAAGAGCAAAATGAGAGAACTAGGTAGACTGCTCTTAAATGCAAGGCAAGTTGACAAAGGCATTGTACAATTGAAAGATATGATCGATCCACAGAGGTTTAAACTGACTGTTGAAGCTGCAAAACAGATTCGTGGATTCCATGCAGCAGCCAGCAAGTACACAACTCTTCTTTGGCTCTAAAGATTGGGCACTCCCTTCGGAAATGCGCCAAATATGCAAAGTCAGAGGCTATTCAAAATTAAGATGACATTTGAAAAAAGAGGGCAGATGACTTTTATGATGTGTGCAACTTATAGTGCACCGTGGTGTCACCAGTGGAGCCCTATGGACACTGTACCAGAACAATTTTAGTCAGCCTAGGAGAATCCCTCTGGCAGAAGATCTGAAGTGCTTAAGCACATATTTAGAGAAGGCAAAGAAACTATCTGTGCAGCTGATGACTGACGGTAGTGAGTGATAATGCATGGAGAGAGTTATCAGGTTACTCCGGCATAAATCACCATGTTTAGTAGTCGTTGAGGTGGAGAAATGCAAAGGCTTACCGGTGCAACTTTTCAAGCGGGAATACGAAAAGATCACAATGTTCAAGATGAAATTTGTAACTTGCTTTCGCCCTTTGAGGTAGAGCTGGCAAAAACAATAGGTAGGCCTGGAGACAAGAGGTAAGAGAAGGAGAAAAGTTGCAGTTCTCTTGACGAAGGTGCATCAAGAGTAGTTGGAGCTGTTGAATAGAACAACGGAAATTGGAAGAATAGATAAGGAAAACACGCATCTCTTTCCATGTCCAGGAAATTTCATGACATCTCTAAGAAGCTCAAATGTAATCCGGAAATTTGCAAAGGAAGCTTGGACAAAAATGCCTGAGAATATAACATCAATTGCTTTAAGGAATTAAAGCATTGTGACACAACTCCCTAACCTTAAGGACAATGAGCTGGATCTAATTGCTCGCTTTATGGGCCATGACATCTGCATACACCTTGAATACTACCGCTTACAAGATTGATTGATTGATTGGTGGTTGCTTTACGCCGTGTCGGCAGCATAGGCCATACCGCTTACAAGATGATGTTCTGGAAGTGCCAAAGTAAGCAAGTTATTAATCGCAATGGAAAAAGGCCAAATGCACCAGTTGAAGGGGAAATCTCTAGATGAAATTGAACTTCATCTGGATGGTAAATGGTGTTATTATACACAATTTCCGTGATGCATGCACATAGTGTAATCCAGACTGGACTTGTGGGTCAGAGAGTCTGTGGAGAGGCAATTGAGGCTCTGTTAACACTGGCTTCATATTGAGCAACTGACAGTCTTTTAGGCACAAATGTGGATTCACAGAGAAAACATACTTACCATTTTTTAATCTTTTTGATAATTATTGCTGGATCCTATTGATTGATTGAAAAGCTTGATCGTCAGGGTAAAACAACACAGTGACACACTGTCGACCCACCACACGCGTGTCATTGCCTATCACCAGGTGTCGTACTAGTCGCGGAAATCATGTATTGTTGTAGATTCCTATCAATTATGCCTCATTCTTATTAAATTAGTCTAATGATGTGATTAATTTATAGATGAGATTAAAATCTGAAATCAGGCAAATGTATGCCACTACCACCACTGCCATTTTCGTCACGATGGCTTCCACTAGTGCATGTAACGATACTTCCCGCCGAGATAACTGGAGTGAGGACGAGGTGAGGCTTCTCATCACACTGTGGGGCGAGGCTAACATCCAGAGCGAGCTGGAGTCGTCGGGACGTAATATAAATATCTACCGGCGATTGGCTTCTCGCCTTTCTAGAGCTGGTAGGGTCGAGAGGAGCCCAGTGTCGTGCCGAACAAAAATAAAAAGCTTAACTCACCTGTATCGCAAGAGCCGCGACAATAACAAGTAAGTGATTGTGATGTGTTATGTGTTTATTGTGCTAGTGTGGTTGCTAACTAGACAATCAGCCCTTTTGTCACAACATCGCATCCCCCGACACCTGTAATACCCTAGGGAATTTTGGTTTCCACCCCCCCCCACACACACACACACAGAGTAGAGCTAAAGTGCCGATATATGTAGCCATTTGATCATGGAACCACAGTTTCTAGTTCATGAGTTTGTGAGATTGCAATAAATTATATGTATTATTACATTAAAGTAAATGTCTGAGTAATAACACAAGTCGGATTAGCTACAATACCCTTTAGCAAGTGATGCTTTGTTTTATTGTCTTTCACATATTCCATCTGCACTACATATGTGCACACTTTTTTCATTGACAGGAGTTCAACGTTTCAGTAAACATTTGGTAATATTATTGACAAACCGTTCCTGCATTTTATGTATTCCTTACTCATCTGTTGACTAATCTACATTTCTTTTTACAGTCGTAGTGGGAGGGAGCGCCAGACATTCCGCTACTATGATGAAATGGACGCGATTCTGGGGCCACGGCCAAGCGCAGCACCGCTCAACTACCTCGACAGCGACACCCTGTCCATGCAATCGGGTAAGAGCACCCAGGGTTTATATTTTTTTAAGCGTTTCATATTATTACGTTTTTTAATAAAACGCTTCAGGTAAAACGAGATAATATATTAGGTAACCTAATCTTCCGATTGGACCGTTTCACATTAAGCAAACTTTTCATACAATCAAAACGCTTCATGTAAAACGCTTCATGTAAAACGCTTCAGGTAAAACGGTTCACGTAAAACGGTTTGCCTATATCCTTATGTAGTTTGTCCCCTTGTCAACACAGCTTAATAAATGTACACGACACGCATTTATAACACGAGATAATATTATAGGTAACCTAATCTTCCGATTGGACCGTTTCACAATAAGCAAACTTTTCATACAATCAAAACGCTTCATGTAAAACGGTTCAGGTAAAGCGCTCCAGGTTAAACGGTTTGCCTAGATGGTGTGACATTTTTCCCCTGTATGTATTTACGTATCTCAGTATGAACATTGTTGACTACCATTTACCACGCCTTGACTGAGGTTTAATATTCTGCTACTGGAAGTTGACGGCTTTTACAGAAGCTATATACAACTGTCATGTCAATGATATTTCTAACACATGACAATTTTGATTCAGACCCCAACATGGACCAGATGTTAGTGGGGGCAGAAGAGGAAATCGCACACGAGATGGTCGGCGACGTTGATGTGGAAGTTGAGAGCGATGCGGGAAACGTTTCAGAAACACCCTCGACCCAACCTACGCCAACTGCCCCCCAGGCCAATCAACCGACACAACCAAGTAAGCACCTTTCTATTCATTAAATCTCAACATCAGTAAAATGCCATGCCCAACCACTTCACTTATCACCATAATCATGTCAGTGGCATGTTTTCTTCATTGCGATTGATTGATTGATTGGTGGTTTCTTTACGCCGTGTCGGCAGCATAGGCCATATTCAATCTTCATTGCGGTTGCGTTCCTTAACATTAGCTTTTCTCCACAAGCTGTACCTCAATGTACGGATGTAACACTAGAGCATAACGGCAAACCTTTAACCAAACTATTAATACTATTTAGACACGTGCTCTAGGATTGGGACTGTACAGAATCGGGCGAAACATATATATATACAATGCAGAAAACACTTTATGCTTACAGCGCCTCAGGTACAACGGTTTGTCTAAATTCTTTTACGTGTTGGCCCTGACAACACAGAAAAGCTGTGTTGAAAAAACTCAGAAATTCATTTACAAGATAACAACAACCAGTTGGCCCGATGTACATATTATATCCCACATGTTTGTCTCCTTTACGGGGGTATATTGAACATTGCTGTCAAAGTAACAATCAACACCCAAGACAACACATTAACCAAAGTTGATAGCAGATATATATGTTGATATTCCAGCCGTGCGCAAACACAACCGTCCAGGCAAGTCCACCAACAAGCGGGTGATGGAAACGATGGTCACCCAACTAATTACGGCGCAGAAAGAGGCAGCCGCTTTATACCAACAGCACGAGGAGAGGAGGATGGAGAGAGAGATGGAGATGGAAGAAAGGCGAGTAGAGCGGGAATTAGGTTGTGAGGAGAGGCGGCAGGAGAGAGAGATGGTGACCAAGGCAGAGCAACGGAGGCACGAGGAACGCATGCTGAAACTAATACTGTCACAGCGTGTGGGTCAACCCCTACAGTAGTTCCGAAGTTGTTATAACGTATTTAAAGTAGGGCCATTTAGGAAACAGGATATTCGAAATTTAGGTCTAATTTATTTAATTGTGTTACTGTATTCTTTTGTTGAAGTTGTACAATCATTGTAGTACTATTGATAACGTATTTAAAGTAGGGCTATTTAGGAAACAGGATATTCGAAATTTAGGTCTAATTTATTTAATTGTGTTACTGTATTCTTTTGTTGAAGTTGTACAGTCATTGTAGTACTATTGATAACGTATTTAAAGTAGGGCCATTTAGGAAACAGGATATTCGAAATTTAGGTCTAACTTATTTAATTGTGATACAGTATTATTTTGTTAAGTAGTATTTAGTATCAACATAACATTGACATTACATTACAGTGACAGTTGCTAATTGTCAGTCAAATAAAAAGTTACACTATTTCCGTTTACGACATGTTACTTCCATGTTTTATAGAAATGTCCTCTTTCCAGGCTGTGTGCGCTTTTACAATGACAGCACAATAATGGTACAGAACAATTTTAAGCACTAAAATAAGACACAAACGCGTCGCGGATTGCGGCTCCATTGTCATCACCGTCTACGTCATGGGCCACATTCTGCGGTTGTTATTCGTTGCCACCCGCGTTAACAGCATCCACCCAGTCCATGTTGAAAGCCTCCTTGTGTACTTCACATACATTGTGTAATGTGAAGCACACAAGGATGACTGTGGTGACGTCTTCTGTTCGTATGTCCATCCTTTTGAGGAGTACCCTCCACCGTGCTTTGCAGCGGCCAAATGTGTTCTCTATAGCCATGCGGGTGCTTGATAGGCGGAAGTTATAATTTATCTGGTCCCTGGTTAATCTGCCTGTGTCGCAAAAGCCTTTCATTAACCAGGGACGCAGAGGGTACGCAGGGTCTCCCAGAATAACTAGCGGAACAGTAGCATTTCCAAGCTGTAGGGGCCTCTCTGGGAACAGCACCCCCGCCTCAGCTTTAGCATAGAGCGACGAGTTGGCCAACACCCGCGCATCATGCACCCGTCCTGGCCACCCAGCAGCAATGTTCAAAACCTGATACTGGTGATCGCACATCACCTGCGCCACCACGGAATAATACCCTTTACGGTTGTGATAGTCCGTATGATGTTGCTGGAGGGCCATGATGGGGATGTGCGTGCCATCTATGACACCAGCACAATTTGGAAAACCAAACCGTGTGTCGAATCCCTCCGTTATCTCGGTCAGACCATCTCCATTAGGCAGCTTAATGTATTTGGGTAGGAGCACATGCATGATCGCACGGCAGGTTTCATGAAAGATGACACAGCATGTGCATTTAGCAATTCCAAAAAGATGGCCAACCGTCCGGAAACCCCCTCCCGTCGCCAACAACCAGAGGGTCACCGCCACACGCACTTGCACGGGAATGCACCTGAAATGCGTAAAAAAAACAAAAACAATTATAGACAAGCGAAACTGTAACCCGAATCAAGGTAGGCGAATCATATGAACCGATTTAGACGAAACGATTTAACTAAAGCGTTTTACATGAAACGATTCAGGTATGGATCTTCACACGGACACATTTAGCAAGGGGATCGATCCCAGCGTGGCTAGATAATCCTAATTAAAAAACCCTACCGCAACTATATAAGCCGAATCAAGGTAGGCGAATCATATGAACCGATTTAGACGAAACGATTTAACTAAAGCGTTTTACATGAAACGATTCAGGTAGGGATCTTCACACAGACTGATTTAGCAAGGGGGTCAATCCCAGTGGGGCTAGATAAGTTGAAACAAAATAGCCTTACGACAAGAGTATGTGTAGAATTAATGTTTTTCAAATAATCTACCAGTAGCAGCGTACCTTCTCATGTTGGTGTCTGCCCGGCCTATGTGGATGCGAAGTTCAGCGACGACGTGGTCAAAGGTCGCCCTTCGCATCCGGAAATTTTCCACCCATTCCGCATCCCCAAAAGTCAGTAGGACGATCTCCCTCCACCAGTGGCATGACCTGAAAGAGTATTGATGGAGGAAAACATGTACATAAACACACCACATGCTAATCGCACACAGGTAGGTCCAGGTAGGTCGGATTAGATCAATCTGCCTAAAGTTACCCATTTGGTTCATTACAAAAGAACCAAGATGAAAATGTTAGCAGAGGGGTAGGTGATAAGAATTTATTGTACATCTAACGACAACACAACAGTGGTGAGTGGAAGAAAGTTGTAATCTTGACCATCGGTTTCAATAGATCGCCATAACTTCCTTATTACTCAACCTATGCACCTAATATTGATGTCATGTTAAAAGGCGTTTAACGCTATTTCCAGCGGTCCCTTTTGTTTTAGTATTGAAGGGTTTCGTGAGCACAAAAAGTCATTTTATCTACACCCACTAAATTGCGTGCTACACAAAATGCCTCAGGTAAAACGGTTTGTATACATCGGTTTACATTAGCCCACCTATATTAAAATATAGACACCAATGATCATATTAACCTGATACTTGTGAGTGGAATAAACACAAAACAGGTTAGGTGACTGCCTACCTTTCCCGTGCCCACACCACCCTCTCCGGCTGAGCTTGCACACCGAACAGCATGATGAGTTGAATGAACTGTTGAAGCTCCCTTTCCTGACACTCCCGGAATCGCCGAGCCCTCCTGGCCGACCGCCTAACGATTGCTCGCATTGTCGCCCCGGATCTTTCAATAATACCCCCCTCCCGTGTCGATAGCGGCTGCTGAGATGAAAACATCGTGAAGATTCCGATTTCTATGTTGTCCGCCATATTGTTTTGTCATCACAATGCTGAAGCGCATGCGCAGATACAACACTTCCGCCTTGAAACGGTTTAGATACTGCCCGTGTAGACGCGACTCACTTTCAATCTCAGTCCGTGTAAACGCGCCACTAAAACGTTTCAGGTAGAACGCTTTGTCTTAAAACGTTTTACTTTTGGCCGTGTAAACGCGGCTAAAATGTCTTAAAACCGGTTGATGGTCCAACTAAGAGAGCATGGGTGACACCAGTGGAACGCAGCACATTAGCCTGTATAGTGTGCCCACAGCAATGCTGAAGCTGGCACAGATGCCACTCTAAGCATGCCCATGGGGAGACCCGTGTTTGAGCCTGGAAGCGGGTGACGTAATGTGCGCTGAGGTTTGGTGCTTTGTTATTTTTTTTATTTTTTTTAGCAGAAAATGGTCATTTTTAGGCCAAAAGTTTGTGTGTGTCTTATAACGTGGGTGCATCTTATAGTGGGGTTTCACACTATATAGAAAACAACAACAAATCCCAAGATTATTGGTCTAATGAACTGCTTGTAAGTCATACCCAGAGTTTTCCCACCATGATGTGGCCCATTCTTAGCATGTTTATTATCGTAAAACCACACTTATAAGCTGCACTCCATATTGGCGGTCCTGTTAGAGGGGGGAGGTAATCTCGTAGGCCTCTGCCCAGACAGGTTGGCACCATACCATGTGATGTAACTGTCGATCATGTCAAATTTACAAAACTACAATTTTGCAAATAATACTAGACTACACAACCTATTAAAAAAAAACACATAAACTACCATTTTCAACTGCACATGTTGTTCTCTACTGCACATACATACAATCTGTAAATCAAGAACCTCTGTACCGAGGTCATCTCGACTTAAACAATTTTTTGCTTAATGAATTTAAAGTAATATGCCCACACACTTTGCAGAATTCACAAATAATGTGAGAACAACAACTTTATGAACTGAGATCGAGGTCCTAGTTGAATGCAGATGGAACCAATTAGTAGATACCTACTTGGGTCCTCATAGACATAGCAATGCTTTACCCGTGTGTGTATAGTCCTCATATGTCAGTGTGTTACCCAGGTCCTCATAGTTACAGTACATATAGACATGGATACACTAAGTCCTCATAAGTAGTCCTCACAAGTATAGCCCTTTGCCAATTAAGATTACCAGAGAACCAGCTCAAGTTCCAGTATCTCTAAGGAGTGCATGGATAACTATCCTACATACAAAGTAATTTCATGAAACTCAAGCCTGTAGTGCCATAAGAACTGATGGTCCTCATAAATGGGGTCCTGTGTTAAGGTCCTCATAACATATACCTATACAAGCATGTGTGTATACAGATTCCCCATAATCCCCTGCACAACCGTTAGCACCACTGATTGATGAATTGATTGATGGTTGCTTTACGCCGTGTCGGCAGCATAGGCCATATTCACGGCACCACTTGACCGATCGATTGATTAGTGGTTTCTTTATGCCAATCAGTTTGATTAATGGAATGGTGGTTTCTTTACGCCATGTAGGGAGCATAGGATATATTCACGGTAAGAATTGTTTGCTTTTTATTCAACCATCGCTTTTACATATAAAGCAGGTGCGCACTGGCCAAACAGAGGGGCGCAGGCCACGAGCACAAAGTGGCGCTGCAGTAGCAGGTGGTCATGAGACCCAATTAGGCCAAGCCAACTTACTTTTCGTTGGCGCACAAGGTTTAGGCCAAACCAATTCAATTCCGCACACACGCGGTTGGCTACTGCGCAGTAGATAATATAAACAATAACGGAGGATAGGCCGCTCCGCCCTTTATATATCGATAAGTACTTATCCTATCTATAAAGTAAAAGCATATAATCGATTATGTGTCATGAATTTAAAATGCACTTGACCGAACGACAGCGGAGCAACACTACAAATTTGATTTCATCTCCAACTCCTCCTCAGCCACACGCAAAGTGGGCAGTACCTTTGGCATCATCCGTGGTGGTTCTACTTGTGGGTCACAGCGATACTTGGTAAAATCTGTGACCCCAGCATCACGCAGAAGGTCCTCATCGAGAAGGGCCTCACCGTTGTATCTTTCCGTTCTCTCCTCGAGAATACGAAGGCTAGCATCTGCGAATACTGTCGCTTTGCGCATGTGCGTTTCAGGCACCTTCATAACTTCCGTTACGCGACTCTCAATCACGGTTGCTGGCCACAGAGTCGAGACACACACTCCACTTCCGCTCAGCTCCTTTCCAAGACCACATGCGAGAATGGTCATGCCCACTTTTGTTATCGAATAAGGAGTCTTCCCATTGAAGAAACGTGAGTAGATAGGCGGCGCCACCAGCAGTATCCGGCCAGCGTTCCTTTGCATGAAGTGGGGAAGAACTTGCTGTACAGCACAGTAAGCCCCACGTATGTTCACATCATGCATCATTTCATACTGCCGTATCGACGTCTCAGACACCGGCTTCCACATGATGGCGCCTGCATTGTAGATGAGTGCGTCAAGATGGCCAAAGTCCTTGATGCACAACTTGATGGCCTGCTCTATCTCTTCGGGCTTGCGCACATTGCAGGGCAACGCCAAGGCTGTCCCTCCTTGCGCTTCGATCTCGTCCCGAACTGAGAAGATAGTTCCGGGAGTTTTCTCAGAGTCCACCTGAGTTCTTGCGGCCACACCAACTTTGTAGTTGTGGTGTGATAAGGTGAGGGCCACCTGACGACCTATGCCTCGGGAGGCACCGATCACCAGCACACTCTTGGACATGGCTGCCTGCAATCCACAATATACAGAACATGAATGAGTGATTGATTGATCGTTCCTTTAAGCCGTGTCGGCACGATTGGCCACATTCACAGTGAGAATTGTTTGTTTTTGATTGAACCATCACTTTTACATGTAAACGTGTAAATCAATTCTGTGTCAATAGACACTTATTAAATTAACTATATGAGGCGGTACAGACCAGGTTCCCTCAAAAAGGCTAAAATGTTTTGTTTTACTTTAGTAAAAAGGTCATGTATACTGATTTGATTGGTGGTTGCTTTACGCCGTGTCGGCAGCATAGGCCATATTCACGGCGAGAAATGTTTGTTTTTGTTCAAACCATCGCTTTACATGTAAAAGCATACAATGAATTTTGTGTCAATGGACACTCATGAATTTTGTAAACTCACAATCATATAGCTAAATAAAAGTCTAAATGATAGTATTATTCACTGATGAAATTTGTTTAAAAACCTATATGAGTTGGTACAAACCAGCTGCCCTCAAAAAGGCTAAAATCTTTTCTTGTTTTACTTTAGTAAAAAGGTCTTGCATGTTGTTTGCAGTGTAAAATTGTTGGCGCAGGGCCATGAAATCCACACAGTTTAATAAAATGTGTTTTAATGTCAGTGGGGACTGACATCCAATACATTCAGGGGGAGGCTCCCCCTTGAGCAGAAAAACGTGTGTTAGCCACGAGTGGCCAATATGGCATCTTGTTAAAACAACCTGGTCGTGTCGCCCTTCCAGGCGACTCTGCGGCAGTCCGTTCACGGAGGGGGTAATTCTATGGAGTTTGTTGTCTGGGTGTTCATCCCATTCGATCTGCCATAGGTTCCAAATGTATTTTTGAATGGTAGGTTTCAGATCAGAGTGGGGAATATGACAGTGTTCCAAAGGAGCAGTCAGGGCTCGAGTGGCCGCTTGATCTGCTCTCTCATTTCCTGGGATACCCACATGACTAGGCACCCAACATAGGTGAATGTCAAATTTTGCCATTGAAAGAGAGTTTAGTTTAATGAGTACTTTAAGTAGTATTGGGTGGTCCAGTTTCCTATTGTTTAAAGCCTGAAGGCAGGAAAAAGAGTCAGTGAAAATGATGAATTTATGACTGGCTGAGGTTTCGATGCACTCTAATGCGAGTAGGAGTGCTCCTGCCTCAGCAGTAAAGATAGAACTCTGATCTGGAATATGCGTACCTAATTCACGTCCGTGGACGATTGCTGCCGCAGAGACTGTTGTCTGTCTTTGACACATCCGTGTAAACGATTGATTGATTGATTGGTGGTTTCTTTACGCCGTGTCGGCAGCATAGGCCATATTCACGGCGAGAATTGTTTGTTTTTTATTCAACCATCGCCTTTACATATAATGTAAAAGCATACAATCAGTTAGGTGTCAATGGACACTTATTAATTTTTAAAAGGCCAAAATCATATAATTAAATAAAATAGATGAAAGAATTAATTAATAAAAAATTGTTTTAATGAACTATATGAGATGGTACAGACCAGCTGCCCTCAAAAAAGCAAAAATGTCTTCTTGTTTAACTTTGGTAAAAAGGTCATGCATGCTGTTTGCAGTGTAAAAGTGTTGGCGCAGTGCCATAAAATCAACACAGCTTAATAAAATGTGCTTGACTGTCAGAGGGTACCGACATCCAATACATTCAGGGGGAGGGTCCCCCATTGAGCAGGAAAACATGTGTTAGCCACGAGTGGCCAATACGGCAGTGGCTAAGGACCACTTGGTCCCGCCGACCCCCCACATGAGAAAGTGGTGTTTTTCCCACAGATGGTTCAATTTCTTTAAGTTTATTTATGTTTTCATCCCACTCATGTTGCCATTTGGATTTGATGTGGGTGGCTATTAGTGGTTTCAGATCAGAGTGGGGTATCAGACACGGCTCAACATCATAGTTCAGAGCCTCCTTCGCAGCCCGATCAGCTCGTTCGTTTCCCTGGATGCCGGCATGGCCAGGCACCCAACACAAGTGGATGTCATATCCATCTGTTGCTAGCTGGTTCATTTTGTAAATGACCTTTGCCACGAAAGGGTGGTCCGTTTTTAGCCCAGCAACAGCTTGCAGGCAGGAAAACGAATCGCTGTATATTACATATTTAGTGTAGTTGGATAGTTCAATGACTTCCAATGCGAGAAGGAGTGCTCGGGCTTCCGCCGTAAAAATCGAGCTCTGATCAGGCATGCAAACGCCAAATTTCTTGCCCTGGCAAACTCCAGCAGCAGCTGCCCGGCTTAGGTCTTTGGAGCCATCGGTATACATGGAGAAGTGGTCTTCAAACTGGCCTTGAATCTCTGCGTACAGTCGTTGATACTCAAGTGGATGTGTCTCAGACTTCCTCAGTTCCGTGAGTCGGAGGATGACCGATGGCTTCCTCAATGACCACGGGGGATATTCTGGGACCTGGGTATCCTGTAATACATCCAGATCCAAGTACAAAGCCTCCAAATGAGGCTTCATCCGGAGCCCCAGGGGCCGAATGTAATTTGGCTTGGCTTCATACTTGGAGTCGTTGTGTGTCTCAAAAACACAACTGTACGCAGGATTTAATACCCGGCAGTTACACACCAAGGATACAAGGGTGATATGATATACTCAAGCAATGATCTGCCAAAATGGAAGATCATTACCACATTGACCCTAGCCACCGCCTTCTAGGAGTAGTGAAAAATGAAAATAAATTGGATTTATGTATATATATAAATATATGTATAAATACGAGTGTCTAGATAATCACATTCTTCACAGTACTACTCCTAGGCCTTGGCGTGACCAGCCGATTGATTGGACCGGGCCAGTCCAACCCCTCGTCTAGGTGAAGTCGGGGCCAAAGTTCAGTATTGGTCGACAGGAAGCCGCAGCTCCCTGAAGACCTCATGCACCAGGATCCCTTCCTCCATAAGGAAAAAGTGGCAATTACAATGGGATGAAGCTGTCATGAACAAGCTTCATGCAATTCAGCCCACCCTTGGCAAATCTTCAGCTGCTTGTCATAGAAATAGACGCGAAGAGACAGTTGTTGCATGTATGCGAATTGGACATAGCTATTTGACTCATAGTTACCTTTTTAAAGCAGAAGACCAGCCAGAATGCATACCATGTGGAGTGCCTCTGACTGAAACATATTTTGATTGAATGCATTGACTTTGCAAATGTTCGAGCACAGTATTTTAATGTAGCAAGTATGAAATGTTTATTTGACACTATTAGTACTGCCTTAGTTTTATCGTTTTTAAAGCACATTGGAATGTTTAACCTGTTTTAAGACATTTTGATGGCATTGTATAGCCCTTACTGTGCTGATATGCCGTTAAGCATTTATTCATTCATTCATTCATTCATTCATTCCCTTCCTCCACCGACACGAGCTGCGACTCACGGCAAACGAGTCGCCCCATTTGTCGCCTTTTACGATCTGCAAGGGGGTGCAAGGGAACTATTCTACCCCGGTTCCCCACGGGGGTGGCAAGTTAGTAACTGGTCCTTGGATGCGATTAGTTGGGAAGAAAAAGTCTATTTTGGAGATGAATACATATTTCGCAGAGGCCAGGGAGAAACTAGGTACATGGTCAGAAGATGCCACTTGCTTGCTAGAACAAAACCTTCCAACCATTTTCAAAGACATTCCAATCAAACAAGACATTGTCTTGGGAGTCGCTTCTCAGACCAACTGCCAAAAACAATCAAACCATTAAACTTCTCCAGGATTTCTGTGCTGCATGCCTATGACTAATAGATCGTCAGCTGAGTTCACAGCTGCTACCTGGGGGTTCTTTCTGGGACCCTGATGAACGTCTTATTCAACAGTCTCAGTCATGCAGTGCAACAAATATCAGTGGTGAACGCAACTTCGCTGTTGCAGATCAGGCTATATACCGTGCACAAAATGCAACACCTGGCACATTGAACCTAAGGTCATGTTTAAGGTCAACAGAACGGGTACCTGGTTGACTGAGTTAAGCGAATCGACAAAGAACGTAGTAATTAAGCAAGCAATTAAAGGAGCAAAAAATATTAACCAGGAAGAGAAAGATCTTCAGAAGAAAATCCAAACAGAAATACAAGAAAAACTGAAACAGTCACGTAAAAAACTACAAGATAAAGTGGACACTGTAAGAGAAAAAACTGAAATGTGGTTTGAGCAGGCATTTCAAAATGGAGGTTTATGGCACTCACCAATGGACATAGACAACAGTACAACTGGCGTATCAAGGACAAAGTTTAAAGGATTATTAAAGTCACAGATTAACATCAGGATGAAAATTCTAAAAGGTCAACTTGGACCAGGAGAAAGGGTGAACATTTCAAAGGCATCAGTGAGTGACCTCAAGGGAAGCCTCGAAAAGCTGATTGCTGCTGACATCCCAGCAGAGGTAGATGATCTGTATGAAATTATTTCTGCACCTCACACACTGATTGGCATTTCCTTTGTACAACAATGGATTGAGGATGGGCAAAGATCTTGGTGGGATGGACAAATAATTGAATTTTTGAGTGCCACAAATGAGTTTAAAGTTGTCTATGACAAATCTGAGACTGCTTATTATTTAACCTCTGATGAAATCATAACCAACATTATACAGGGAGACTTAAAATTGCACCAAGTTTAGATGTAGCTTCAACTGTCAACTTTTAAGGCCAAAGTATGCCCATCCTGATATGACCTTAGATGTTGCTAGGACATAAAACAAACAAACAGCCTAAATATCTCTTATTTCTAGAACATTTATCAAACATTTCAGAACAATATTTTTTAAACAATTACTTTAATATAATTGGTCGTAATGCTCGCATTGCGTTTGATTCGTGGCGAGGGAGGAGCAAGTATGAAATGTTTATTTGACACTATTAGTACTGCCTTAGTTTTATCGTTTTTAAAGCACATTGGACTGTTTAACCTGTTTTAAGACATTTTGATGGCATTGTATAGCCCTTAGTGTGCTGATATGCCGTTAAGCATTTATTTATTCATTCATTCATTCCCTTCCTCCACCGACATGAGCTGCGACTCACGGCAAACGAGTTGCCCCATTTGTCGCCTTTTACGATCTGCAAGGGGGTGCAAATTGATTGATTGATTGATTGATTGGTGGTTTCTTTACGCCGTGTCGGCAGCATAGGCCATATTCACGGCGAGAATTGTTTGTTTTTTATTCAACCATCGCCTTTACATATAATGTAAAAGCATACAATCAGTTAGGTGTCAATAGACACTTATTAATTTTTAAAAGCCCAAAATCATATAATTAAATAAAATAGATGAGAGAATTAATTAATATAAATTGTTTTAATGAATTATATGAATTATATGAGGCGGTACAGACCAGCTGCCCTCAAAAAAGCTAAAATGTTTTCTTGCTTAACTTTGGTAAAAAGGTCATGCATGCTGTTTGCAGTGTAAAATTGTTGGCGCAGTGCCATAAAATCAACACAGTTTAGTCAAATGTGCTTAACTGTCAGTGGGGACTGACATCCAATACATTCCGGGGGAGGGTCCCCCTTGAGCAGGAAAACATATTGTAAAAATATACGGATTTTCGGTTAAGAATTATATATTGGCAGAGAGCATTATTGTTCTGGGATGTCGGAGTGGGAATCAGGTTGCGTAAACTAAAAGTAATAAAATCCCCATTCTCATGGTACATGATACTGAGTGAGGTAAACTATATGTTGTGTATTATGAGTGGAGTTGATGGAAATGTACATGATGCTGGGTGGTGTAAACTATCTGTTATATGATGTTTGGAGTTAATGAAAAGAGTTCCTTTGCAAGAAACAGTACATGCTTATTGAAATGTTCTCTATGTGTTCATAAAGAATACAATTGGATGGAAAGAACAATGGTACTATATATATCTTTAACCGTTCGTCTATTTCACCCCCGCTTAAGGCGAGCCTACGAGTTAATTTATGTAATTATTTCCATGTGAATTTCCTGGGCCTGCCACGGGCTGCTGCGGCCTCTCGTCCCGTCTGTAGGTAGTCCGTCGTCGTCGATGTCTTCCCCCCGGCGCAAAAGGCGTACAGCCAGAGTCTCGTCTAAATACTGAATCTGCTATGAAACGCATTTATCGGCCTATAGTATATAGGTGTCTATAAGTTAGATTATTTCAACTACTGGCGGTACCCCCCTCGCGGATCGGGGTGTTTTTATGTTATTTCTGTTACTGAATGAATCTAGAAGTATGCGGCCTAGCTAAAGATGCTGCCACTGTCACTGATAATCAGTCTAATAAGTTAACGTTGTAATTTCTGCCCGAATGTAACCCTAAGTTAATTCCGTTAATGTCTCGTCTTAATATTCCCGCAGATGGGTAAAGGAACTGCATAAGGCTTTCTTAGGCATAAGGCCCTTAATTACGTATAAAGCAATCGAATATCAGGTTTCCCATAGCGGTTAATCTACAGTATTACTGGAGGATAGTAAAGAATGCAAGGAACGTCCCAATTCACCTTCTCAAGAACTCATGCCTTTATTCTTACCAAAACTAACAATGATACCAGTGAAATGGATGTATGCAATGAATAAATATAGTTTACCCTTTTTCCCTCCCTTATCGTTTCATTAATCATGTTTGGAATTCCGATAGTAAAAGCCTAAAAATCGGCGGAAAGATCAGAGCATGTTAAAAACACGTCTGACCGGTCTGGCCCCGAACGCCCGACCCCTCATCGTTGCTTAGCTAGTCGCTCAGCAACGCTTTACCACCGAGAACCCTCGCGTGCACAAGTGTGAGTAATTTGCGCGCGCGCAAATTGCTCAAGGCGAATAGACACGCCCACTTCACATCTATATACATATCTGTAACTGTATGCAACATCCTGTCCACCCAGGACCACCGACTGACCCACCTACCTAATTTGCATATGTATAGAGTGCACCACCTGCAGCTGGTTTGAGTAACATCCCCCACTGGGGGTGGTCACCCACCCAGTCTGTGGGGAGTGTCTGATTGGCTGGCTGGGGAATGTCCGGTCACCTGACTCCCTTGGCCTATCCTGACCACACACTAGTCTCAATTAAGTAATTATTCAAAATTCTGCTTCTGAGACACTGAAGAGAATCACTCTCATCCTGGCTCTTGAGTGAGACAGACTGACTTTTGAGCAGGACCCCAGACACTCTGTCTGATGCTATCCAAATTCATCTATTCAAATTGAGTGTATCCAAAGCCATAGGACTCCTGTCCCATGGGTTGTGGGCACTGTTTCAGCATACAGGCTAAAGTGACAATGAGACATAGTGTGGGCAGTATATGAGGAGTGCAGGTGCTAGGTCACATGTAAGGGGGATGACAGGAGTTGCTGCCAATAAAGCACAACTTATTCACTGTTCATCTTTGTGACTAGTTTTCCTTCCTCATTCCAGACATGGTTAAATTGATTAGGCTGATTGCATCACAGGTGAAATGAAGGGGGAGAGTTTTGTAATTACATAGGGTGCTCACAGCGGCAGAGCATCCGTGTTTTTATAATGTGTTAGCCATGAGTGGCCAATACGGCAGCGGCTAAGGACCACTTGGTCCCGCCGACCCCCCACATGAGAATGTGGTGGTTTTCCCACAGATGGTTCAATTTCTTTAAGTTTATTAATGTTTTCATCCCACTCATGTTGCCATTTGGATTTGATGTGGGTGGCTATTAGTGGTTTCAGATCAGAGTGGGGTATCAGACACGGCTCAACATCATAGTTCAGAGCCTCCTTCGCGGCCCGATCAGCTCGT
Source organism: Branchipolynoe longqiensis (assembly GCA_030323885.1). NCBI lineage: Eukaryota > Metazoa > Annelida > Polychaeta > Phyllodocida > Polynoidae > Branchipolynoe > Branchipolynoe longqiensis. The sequence goes on from CM059189.1 coordinate 53,832,129, forward strand.
TCGTTTCCCTGGATGCCGGCATGGCCAGGCACCCAACACAAGTGGATGTCATATCCATCTGTTGCTAGCTGGTTCATTTTGTAAATGACCTTTGCCACGAAAGGGTGGTCCGTTTTTAGCCCAGCAACAGCTTGCAGGCAGGAAAACGAATCGCTGTATATTACATATTTAGTGTAGTTGGATAGTTCAATGACTTCCAATGCGAGAAGGAGTGCTCGGGCTTCCGCCGTAAAAATCGAGCTCTGATCGGGCATGCAAACGCCAAATTTCTTGCCCTGGCAAACTCCAGCAGCAGCTGCCCGGCTAAATTCATTTTTGAAAACTACCATATTCATTTTCGTATACCTGCTGTTGCTGCAGTGGGCAATTATTTGAGTTTTAAATTATCTTTTATTCAATTCCAGATGATGTCTGCTGAGCCAATCAAGCCTGGTCCTGGTATTAAGTACAAGAGACCACTAAAATTTCTTTATACATAATCCATTATTTGAGTCTTTTATTCAATTTCAGATGATGGTTGCTGAGCCAGTCGAGCCCTGGTGTGAAGATTGGCATGAATTTCTTGCACAAGTCACGACCTTGACACCTCAAATATTCACTAAAGATGTTGTTTGTCAAATTGTTAGTAGGATCACTGCTTCCAAAAGAAAGAAGAAGGGCCCTCAGATTTCTTGGAGTACCGCGAAAAACTGTGTTGTATCAGTTTTTGATTCTCCCCTGGAGAATTTAACTAAAAAGAACCTAAAAGTGAACTTTTTGGGTGTTCATGAAAAGAGGGTTAAATTGCAAAAGGAAAGAGTGAAAGGAGAGAAACAGCAGAAGGAGTTCTCAGATTTCCTGAAGGCCATTTATGAGTTACCTGGAACAGGAATTGCTTGGCCTGAGCCTACAGTAGGTTTGTCTGGACCTGAGGTACATAGACAGCCTGAGAACTTCAATGAATGTGTCAAACTTGTCTATGAGAAATTCTGCAAGGAATCTGAGGAGCTTTCTGAACAGAACTGTAATTTAAAGAAGCAGTTAGATGAGATGAGGCGCAATGCTGAGGACTTAAAGGAAAAGTTATTAGCGAAAACTCAGTTGTTTACAAAGAAAGCGTATAACTGAGGACCGATTCCGAAGTCGGAAACAGGCATAGTTATGGAAGCAAAAATATAAGGATGGATCTCTAAAGTGTAGAATTGCTGATAGGCAAGTGTCGGACATGAAAAAAAGGTTGCGCAGTTGTAGACTAAAATTGAGAAGCTTGAAAATCAAACCAGAATCAAATAATCAATTGCCCATTCCAGAAAATGCTGAATGTCTTGAGAATAGGTATACAACGAATCTATAAGTTGCAGATGGAGGTGCAAAAGAGAAACAATGTCATCCATTTTCTAGAAAATGAACTAGAAAGCTGTATTGAATGAATAAATGCTTAACGGCATATCAGCACACTAAGGGCTATACAATGCCATCAAAATGTCTTAAAACCGATTAAATAGTCCAATGTGCTTTAAAAACGATAAAACTAAGGCAGTACTAACAGTGTCAAATAAACATTTCATACTTGCTACATTAAAATACTGTGCTCGAACATTTGCAAAGTCAATGCATTCAATCAAAATGTTTCAGTCAGAGGCACTCCACATGGTATTCATTCTGGCTGGTCTTCTGCTTTGAAAAGGTAACTATGAGTGAAATAGCTATGTCCAATTCGCATACGTGCAACAACGGTCTCTTCGCGTCTATTTCTATGACAAGCACCTGAAAATTGCCCAAGGGTGGGCTGAATTGCATGAAGCTTGTTCATGGCAGCTTCATCCCATTGTAATTGCCACTTTTTCCTTATGAGTGCACTGATGTGCCTTTTGAGGTCCGTGTGAGGAAAGCTGTAGGTCAAAACTAGAGGATCTTCTAGATATTCAAGACACCTGAATCTGTCCTAATCAAAAGAGATGTTAAAACGTATGCTTATTGGGTGGGGAGGCTTGCTACTATCTCCAGGACCAAGGAATGGTAGGAGAAGACGTTTGAAGCACTCCGCAGACTTCACAAGGTCATCACTGGTAAGGAACTGGTGGGGGATGGCAAAAAGACCCGGTCAAAATTTGGGGCAGAGATGAAGATCCTCTCCTGCCAACAGGTTAAAGAATCTAATTTGACCTTGAAGTATGATGGCACAACCAAAGCTGGCCGCCATGCTGTGGCGGTTGAACTCCAGACTCCAGAATGTCCTTATTTAGTGGCAATAAGACAGCAGGAGGGTCATTGCGCCGCTGAATACCATGCCATGTTCAGAGGCTCTTCAGGATACAGAAAATACAAGCACCGTTGAAGAAAAGGAGTACTGTGAATTGTTTAAAAAAACAACAAACACAATGTCAGACAGGGTTGTTACTAACACTTGTGTTGAAAAGTTATTAGCTACTGATAAAGGGGAACAACTGAATAATTGTAAGTGTTCTATCCATCCATTGGATACATTTGCCAAGGACTATGAGAAGAAGTGGTTTCAGTTTGAGAAGGATTTGAATATGCAGCACCCAGGGACAAATTTATTTAGAAAGGGAGGTGAAAGCTACACTCAGACCCTGGAGAGAGCAGTTGACATGTTTCATGATGATCGATATTCAATCTACGGACGGGACCTCAGTTGCTACATCAAGGACAAGTTGATTTGATTGGTGGTTTCTATTAACGCCTTGTCAGCAGCATAGGACATATTCTCAAGGACAAGTTGATTATGCCAAACAATTATGTCGCTGAAGGAAACACTCTGTACCACAGATGGTTTGGGAGTAGATTACACATCTATTTCCTCCAGGTGTTATTCTGTACTACAAAAGCACACTGAAGTAGTTCTTTGCATCTGTGAAAACTGCAACCAATCCACTACCACGGGCAGTTTACGAATGGCTCACATCGGGACTTCTCGATCCCATCTACAGGGCTTTGGGATTGATTGGAAAGTCCATCAGTGGGCCATAGACGCACTTCATCCCAACACTGAGATGTATTTTTGACCTAAATGAACACCTCCAAGCAGGCTGATGAAACTCGAGTCATGGATTACTGATCCTGCAAGTCTGCTAGATGGGTCCGCCACACCAATCTCTCCTACTGAATGTTTGAAGGACAATGTTTCCCGATCATTGACTACTCGTCAGAATGCAGTGCAAGATGAGCAGTGCTTGTCCCTCCTGAAAGCCCTTCTCAGTACCATCAGAGGTGTCATCGATAGACAGATGTCGGATCATCTCCCTTGGGGCAGATTCTGGCAGCCATCCCTCAAACTAATTGAAGAAGGAAAGTCATGTGGTCCTGATAACATCAGTAGAGAGAGACAATTTGGCATGCACCGGGCTCCCAATGCAACCACAGAAAAAGTAGAGGCCAGAGTCATGTTCAAGGGGAATAAGACTGCTTCTTGGATTGAAGGACAAGCTAACGGAACCAAGAAGAGGAAGATTGAACTGGCAATTAAAGAGGCGCCCAAGAATGTTGTCATTGAAAATAGTACATAAAATAACAATTCTATCACATATATGCAAGTTAGGGCATTACACACAATTATTGGCACATTTGAACCAGACCAAGCGTCATAAACCCAATGGTACCATTGCATAGCCAATACTAACGGCCATAGTGCAGTGAATTTGTTCATTGACATAATAGAAAACTATGGCCAGTGTTTACACAAATTGCATTTTAAGGTGCTATTAACAGTTGATGTATTTACTGGCTTATACAAGTCACCGTTCGTTAACATTTCCTTTTGGTATGTAAGCATGACCGATAATTTTATCTATGTTACAAGAGTAAAATGTAGACACTGTTCAATTGATTATTTTTCAGGTAGTGGACCAACTACCAGCCGGTGACCTGAAGTCCATTCAGAAGGGACAGGATTTATTAGATAGTTGGAAAATTGACGCCTGCAGTTTTATAGACAATTGCACTTTTTTTAATATGTAACTGGCGTTGTTAGCGCTGCAATGAAGAAACGCGTTGGGTGAGTGTTTAATTAATTTTACCACTATAGTGTATGTCTGAATGGTATGCGTATAGAAAGCAATAAAATTTGATGTCATTGTGATGCCTCAAAAAATCCCTTTATCAAGGATTGTATCTCAGAAAATGTAGTGACATATTATAATGCATGCATGATATGAAATATAAACATAGGTCGGTAGTAATGTATTCTTATTCTATTTTTATTCTCAGGTACAACTATAAAATGATATTTAACAAGAGAGGCGAGATCATAAATTCCCACTGTGAATGGCCAGCTGGAAAAGGTCCCCACGGTTCATGCAAACATTTTGCTGCAGTGAGTTTGATGCTGTCACTTTTCAAGGAAGAGGGAAAGCTGCAGATGTCACGTAGCTGTACAGAGAAGTTGCAAACATTTCATCGTCCTCACAAGAGGCATACAGGTATACATCTTATCAGATTATTCTAATTTAGGCAACAGTACTATGGTAGACCTCATACTTGGATGGTGGTGTAGCAAGGGTGGCAGGTACCATTTTCCACACAGCTGTTTTAGGAAACTATCCCATTTCAGGTAGATAGTCCCTTCTTATTCTAAACACATTCTATTTCCTTGCAGGCTCTCCAGTGAAAGGTGAAGTCCTAAAGGTGCCTTCATTGAAGCGAACCAAGTTAGATGATCCCCGACCCAGTCGCTTCAGGAATATGCATGGCTTCACGGATTCGGTACATAGTCAGGTAAATTTGGTTTGTCATATATTTTAAATTTACATTACATACTGCTTAGTCATAACAATCTCTGATGTGTATAAAATGTTTTTATAGTATATCTTTAAATGAAAGGTACATTTCAAACCCGTTTTGCTACTACTTTAAGGCATAGTTACAATAAATACTTAATACATATACTTATTCTTTTTGCTTTCCAGTTTATCAACTACTGTTTTGCCAGCGGACAGTATCTTGCTGTGCGCTACACCATAGCTAAAGCTGATATCCAAAAAGCTGTAAGGTACCATGATTACTTCAGTCGGCCATTTACAGAATATTCGATTGACAATGCAAACCAGGTCAGTAATCCATGGAAGCATTTTTATATCCGTTTATAAAAAAAAGTATTGTACTTGTACAGCTATTAACCAGGTAACCATAGTATAACTTTGAGTATTTAGAAGTAGTCATTTACAGTGCACATTTTACAGAAAGTTTATTTCTGATGACAGGTGACCAATGATGAAGCCATACAGATCGAGTCCATAACACGAACACATGCAAAATCACTTATTTGGCATGAAGAAAGAAAGTGGCATCAAATTTTAGTGCTATATGTTAGATGACACAGAGGAGGAACGTGTCGAAGTTTTGCACCTCGATGCTGCAGCCAAAAATATTGACAACAGCTGCAGTTCTCCATGGTCGTCAGTATGAGCACCTCGCCTTGGAAGCATTATTAAAAAGACGGGACTGGAGGTGAAGAAATATGGATTATTTGTTTGTGTGGACCATCCATTTCTTGCAGCCACCCCTGATGGACTGGTAGGCAGTGATGCAGTAATCGAGGTAAAATGCCCTTTTGCTGGGAGAGATGATATAATTGTGGCCGGAGGGAACTTTTCATTTTTAGACAGTAGTAAAAAATTCATTTCCTTAAAAGAAAGTCATTATTATGACCAGGTCCAAAGACAGATGTTTGTGACCAAAAGAAGCATGTGCTATTTTGTTGTCTACACCTTCAAAGACATCAAGGTTATTGAAGTAAAATTTAACCAGTGTTATTGTGAAGACTCATTATTGCCAAAGTTGTCATGCTTCTATTCAAAGTATTATAGACCATTTGTGGCTGGCACACTGTAAAGCATGTTTGATGCAATTTCGTCCACCATGCAATGAATTAGTGGCATATGTTTTATTGATTGATTGATTGGTGGTTTCTTTACGCCATGTTTGTTTGTTTGTTTGTTGTTTTATGTCCTAGCAACATCTAAGGTCATATCAGGACGGGTACCGACTTGTGACAGTGTGCACTTATTGCGACTTTATAGTGCTGTCTCACTGGGAAACCAGGCCGCCGGCACCATGACCTGGTATCCCACTCAGTCACATTATCCTGACACTGAGCACACCAGTCCTTGCCCTGTCCTAATAATGCCGAGCGCCTGGCTAGGGAGTGACAAGCACCAATTTTCAAGTCATTGGTTTGACTCGACCAAGGTTCGAACCCACAACCCCATGATCTACCAGCACGGGAGACAGACACTCCAACTCATTTGGCCATCCCGTCTGGTCTCTTAGATGAAAGAATTAATTGATAAAAATTGTTTTAAATAACTATATGAGGCGGTACAGACCAGCTGCCCTCCAAAAGGACAAAATGTCTTCTTGTTCTACTTTAGTAAAAAGGTCACGCATACTGTCTGCAGTGTAGAATTGTTGGCGCAGGGCCAAAAAGTCAACACAACTGAGTAAAATGTGTTTGACACACAATACATTCAGGGGGAGGTTCCCCCTTGAGCAGAAAAGCATGTGTAAGCCACGAGTGGCCAATACGGCAGCGGCTAAGGACCACTTGGCCCCGCCGACCTCGCGCATGAGTCTGTGGTGGGTTTCCCACAGATGGTTCAATTTCTTTAAGTTTATTAATATTTTCATCCCACTCATGTTGCCATTTGGATTTTATGTGGGTAGCTATTAGTGGTTTCAGATCAGAGTGAGGGATCAGACACGGTTCAAGATCACAGTTCAGGGCCTTCTTCGCAGCCCGATCAGCTCGTTCGTTTCCTTGTATGCCGGCATGGCCAGGAACCCAGCACAGGTGGATGTCATACCCATCCGTTGCCAGTTGGTTCATTTTATAGATGACCGTTGATAGAATAGGGTTTGTTTTCAGTCCAGCAACAGCCAGGGGGCAGGAGAACGAATCGCTGTATATAACATAGTTAGTGTGGTTGGATACCTTGATACACTCCAAAGCGAGGAGTGCTCGGGCTTCCGCAGTGAAAATCGAGCTCTGATCGGGCAAGCGTATGCCAATTCTTTTGCGTTGGTAGACTGCCGCAGCAGCTACCCGGCTTTGGTTTTTCGAACCATCAGTGTATATGGAGAGATGGTCTGCAAACTGCCCTTGAATCTCTGCATGCAGTCCTTGGTATTCGAGTGGATGTGTCCCAGACTTCCTCAGTTCCGTGAGTCGGAGGATAACCGATGGCTTCCTCAACGACCACGGGGGATGTTCTGGGACTTTGGCATCCTCCAACACGTTCAAATCCACGCCTAAGGCTTCCAAATGAGGTTTCATTCGGAGCCTCAGCGGCCGGATGTAATTCGGCCTGGCTTCATACCTGGATTCATCATGTTGCTCAAATAGACAATTGTGTGCAGGATTCAATGCATTAGTTTTGATCTTGACTACATATTGCATGACCAGTTTGATTCTCCTGTTGTTAAGTGATGGTTCATTGGCTTCGATGTAGAGGCTCTGAACCGGTGAGGTGCGGAAGGCCCCAAGGGCCAGGCGCAGCCCCTGGTGGTGGACGGTGTCTAGCAGCCCAATGTACGATTTCCTTGCGGAACCGTATACTATGCTATAGTATACGGTTGGTACATGGAGAGCAGAACATCTCTGTCCGCTCCCCACTCTGAGCTGGGCAACACCCTCAGAATATCTAGCGCTTTCAGGCATCTTGTCTTCAGATACTTTATATGTGTCACGAAAGACAGTTTTGCGTCGAAAATGACGCAGTGTCGGCAACATAGGCCTAGTTTGAGCAACATGATGAATCCAGGTATGAAGCTATCTGTGCAGCTGATGACTGACGGTAGTGAGTGATAATACATGGAGAGGGTTATCAGAGGTTACTCCGGCATAAATCACCATGCTTAGTAGTCGTTGAGGTGGAGAAATGCAAAGGCTTACCTGTGCAACTTTTCAAGTGGGAATTTGTAACTTGCTTTCGCCCTTTGAGGTAGAGCAGGCAAAAACAATAGGTAGACCTGGAGAAGAGGTAAGAGAAGGAGAAAAGTTGCAGTTCTCTTGACGAAGGTGGATCAAGAGTAGTTGGAGCTGTTGAATAGAACAAGGGAAATTGGAAGAATAGATAAGGAAAACACGCATCTCTTTCCATGTCCGGGAAATTTCATGACATCTCTAAGAAGCTCAAATGTAATCCGGAAATTTGCAAAGGAAGCTTGGACAAAAATGCCTGAGAACATAACATCAATTGCTTTAAGGAAGCTCATATGATTGATTGATTGATTGGTGGTTTCTTTACGCCGTGTCGGCAGCATAGGCCATATTCACGGCGAGAATTGTTTGTTTTTTATTCAACCATCGCCTTTACATATAATGTAAAAGCATACAATCAGTTAGGTGTCAATAGACACTTATTAATTTTTAAAAGCCCAAAATCATATAATTAAATAAAATAGATGAGAGAATTAATTAATAAAAATTGTTTTAATGAATTATATGAATTATATGAGGCGGTACAGACCAGCTGCCCTCAAAAAAGCTAAAATGTCTTCTTGTTTAACTTTGGTAAAAAGGTCACGCATGCTGTTTGCAGTGTAAAATTGTTGGCGCAGTGCCATAAAATCAACACAGTTTAATAAAATGTGCTTGACTGTCAGTGGGGACTGACATCCAATACATTCAGGGGGAGGGTCCCCCTTGAGCAGGAAAACATGTGTTAGCCACGAGTGGCCAATACGGCAGCGGCTAAGGACCACTTGGTCCCGCCGACCCCCCACATGAGAATGTGGTGGTTTTCCCACAGATGGTTCAATTTCTTTAAGTTTATTAATGTTTTCATCCCACTCATGTTGCCATTTGGATTTGATGTGGGTGGCTATTAGTGGTTTCAGATCAGAGTGGGGTATCAGACACGGCTCAACATCATAGTTCAGAGCCTCCTTCGCAGCCCGATCAGCTCGTTCGTTTCCCTGGATGCCGGCATGGCCAGGCACCCAACACAAATGGATGTCATATCCATCTGTTGCTAGCTGGTTCATTTTGTAAATGACCTTTGCCACGAAAGGGTGGTCCGTTTTTAGCCCAGCAACAGCTTGCAGGCAGGAAAACGAATCGCTGTATATTACATATTCAGTGTGGTTGGACAGTTCAATGACTTCCAATGCGAGAAGGAGTGCTCGGGCTTCCGCCGTAAAAATCGAGCTCTGATCGGGCATGCGAACGCCAAATTTCTTGCCCTGGCAAACTCCAGCAGCAGCTGCCCGGCTTAGGTCTTTGGAACCATCGGTAAACATGGAGAAGTGGTCTTCAAACTGGCCTTGAATCTCTGCGTACAGTCGTTGATACTCAAGTGGATGTGTCCCAGACTTCCTCAGTTCCGTGAGTCGGAGGATAACCGATGGCTTCCTCAACGACCACGGGGGATGTTCTGGGACCTGGGTATCCTGTAATACATCCAGATCCAAGTACAAAGCCTCCAAATGAGGTTTCATCCGGAGCCCCAGGGGCCGAATGAAATTTGGCTTGGCTTCATACTTGGAGTCGTTGTGTGTCTCAAAAACACAACTGTACGCAGGATTTAATGCCTTTGTTTTTAATTTGACAACATATTGCATGGCCAGTTTGGTTCTCCTAGTGTCAAGTGATGGTTCGTTGGCTTCGACGTATAGGCTCTGAACTGGAGAGGTGCGAAAGGCGCCAATGGCCAGACGCAGCCCCTGATGATGCACCGTGTCCAGCAGCCCAATATACGACTTCCTTGCGGAGCCGTATACTATGCTGCCGTAGTCTAGCCGTGACCGAACTAGGGTTCGGTACACAGCGAGCAGAACATCTCTGTCCGCTCCCCACTCTAGGAAGCTCCACCCGCTCTACCGGGGCTACACGATGCAGGGCACAAACCCGACACAGCAGGCCGGCCTGCCTGCCGGCTGCCCTGCATGCGATCACCTCGCCGGATTTTTAGTCCGGTGGCGGCGACGCGCCCCTCAGGCTGGGGCCCCACCCCCCTCCAGCCCAGCCTGTTAGAACCCGACCGCCCCCCTCGGACCCCCTGCCCCCAGACCCGTTGCTCAGATGACGTCATCCCAGACGCCGCCCCCCACACCCCTCACCACTCGCAGCCCACCCCCCCCGAAGTCCCTCCCAGGACCCGGGCACCAGCCCCCCCGGGGCGCCATCACCCCCTGCCGAGCACCGGAAGCTCCCCCAAGGAGACCGGAAGTCGCCCCCCACGCAGCTCAACGCCGTCCCGACCACACCCGTCCACGTAACAACCACCACCCTGTTCGCGCCAACCGCCCCCCTCTCATCTCGCCGCCGCCGCGGCCCACTACCCAGCCACCACAACCCTCACATCTCTGCCGCTAGGGCCCCTCACATCTCTTCCGCCGCCCCCCTCACAACTCCCGATAGTGCCGCTCACATCTCTGCCGCCACCCTCCTTACATCTCCCACCACCAGCGGCGCCGCCGGCCGCCCCTGCCTCGGTGACACTGCCTACCTCCACCACCTCCCTGGTCTCGACGCCCACCACCCACACACACCCTCAGCCGGCCACGCACTCGGCTCCCCTACCTACCACCCCCATCCCCCACGAATTCGACCTCCCCCTTTCCTGCCCACACCGAAGCTCCTCCCCCCCGCCCATCCCTCTCACCTCCCCCCCCCCCGACACTCTCCCTGCGGCCCCCTCCTGCGGCCCCCTCCCCCAAGCCTACCGCCCCCACCCTCTCCATATGGGCACACCTATCAGACACAGCCTGGCGCCGCCACCCCACCTTCTCCCTAGCCTACGAGACCTTCCGTTCTGCGGGCCTCCCCAATTTGTTGGTTGCCCGCATCCCCCTTCCCTCAGGCCTCCACATCCCCGCCTGGCGAAGCCGCCTCCGGGAGCACCACAACAAAGACCTCGTCGACCTCCTGGACTTCGGCTTCCCTGCAAACTACTCAGCCAGCACCCCTCCCCGGCCACCTACACCAACCACCGTGAAGCCCCGGAGCACCATGATGAGATGAGCGCAATGCTGAGGACTTAAAGGAAAAGTTATTAGCGAAAACTAAGTTGTTTACAAAGAGAGCGTATAACTGAGGACCGATTCCGAAGTTGGAAACAGGCAGAGTTATGAATGCAAAAATATAAGGATGGATCTCTAAAGTGTAGAATTGCTGATAGGCAAGTGTCGGATATGAAGAAAAGATTGCGCAGTTGTAGACTAAAATTGAGAAGCTTGAAAATCAAACTAGAATCAAATAATCAACTACCCATTCCAGAAAATGCTGAATGTCCTGAGAATAGGTATACAACTAATCTACTAGTTCCAGATGGAGGTGCAAAAGAGAAACGATGTTATCAATTTTCTTGAAAATGAACTAGAAAGCTGTAGATCAAAACTAGAGGATCTTCTAGATATTCAGACACCTGAATCTGTCCTAACCAAAAGAGATGTTAAAACGTATGCTTATTGGGTGGGAAGGCTTGCTACTATCTCCAGGACCAAGGAATGGTAGGAAAAGACGTTTGAAGCACTCCGCAGACTTCACAAGGTCATAACTGGTAAGGAACTGGTGGGGGATGGCAAAAAGACTCAGTCAAAATTTGGGGCAGAGATGAAGATCCTCTCCTGCCAACGGGTTAAAGAATCTAATTTGACCTTGAAGTATGATGGCACAACCAAAGCTGGCCGCCATGCTGTGGAGGTTGAACTCCAGACTCCAGAATGTCCTTATTTAGTGGCAATAAGACAGCAGGAGGGTCATTGCGCCGCTGAATACCATGCCATGTTGAGAGGCTCTTCAGGATACAGAAAATACAAGCACTGTTGAAGAAAAGGAGTACTGTGAATTGTTTAAAAAAACAACAAACACAATGTCAGACAGGATTGTTACTAACACTTGTGTTGAAAAGTTATTAGCTGCTGATAAAGAGGACCAACTGAATAATTGTAAGTGTTCTATCCATCCATTGGATACATTTGCCAAGGACTATGAGAAGAAGTGGTTTCAGTTTGAGAAGGATTTGAATATGCAGCACCCAGGGACAAATTTATTTAGAAAGGGAGGTGAAAGCTACACTCAGACCCTGGAGAGAGCAGTTGACATGTTTCATGATGATCGATATTCAATCTACGGACGGGACCTCAGTTGCTACATCAAGGACAAGTTGATTTGATTGGTGGTTTCTATTAACGCTGTGTCAGCAGCATAGGACATATTCTCAAGGACAAGTTGATTATGCCAAACAATGATGTCGCTGAAGGATACACTCTGTACCACAGATGGTTCGGGAGTAGATTACACATCTATTTCCTCCAGGTGTTATTCTGTACTACAAAAGCACACTGAAGTCGTTCTTTGCATCTGTGAAAACTGCAACCAATCCACTACCACGGGCAGTTTACGAATGGCTCACATCGGGACTTCTCGATCCCATCTACAGGGCTTTGGGATTGATTGGAAAGTTCATCAGTGGGCCATAGACGCACTTCATCCCAACACTGAGATGTATTTTTGACCTAAATGAACACCTCCAAGCAGGCTTGATGAAACTCGAGTCATGGATTACTGATCCTGCAAGTCTGCTAGATGGGTCCGCCACACCAATCTCTCCTACTGAATGTTTGAAGGACAATGTTTTCCGATCATTGACTACTCGTCAGAATGCAGTGAAAGATGACCAGTGCTTGTCCCTCCTGAAAGCCCTTCTCAGTACCATCAGAGGTGTCATCAATAGACAGATGTCAGATCATCTCCCTCGGGGCAAATTCTGGCAGCCATCCCTCAAACTAATTGAAGAAGGAAAGTCATGTGGTCCTGATAACATCAGTAGAGAGAGACAATTTGGCATGCGCCGGGCTCCCAATGCAACCACAGAAAAAGTAGAGGCCAGAGTCATGTTCAAGGGGAATAAGACTGCTTCTTGGATTGAAGGACAAGCTAACAGAACCAAGAAGAGGAAGATTGAACTGGCAATTAAAGAGGCACCCAAGAATGTTGTCATTGAAAATAGTACATAAAATAACAATTCTATCACATATATGCAAGTTAGGGCATTACACACAATTATTGGCGCATTTGAACCAGACCAAGCGTCATAAACCCAATGGTACCATTGCATAGCCAATTGCAGTGAATTTGTTCATTGACATAATAGAAAACTATGGCCAGTAGTATTAAATTTGTAGATTTGTTCTAAAAATGTCATTTAACCCTTTAAATCAATACAGTACTGTCACCCAAGTTACCATTTCATCATTGTGAGGAAGCGGGTTAAAATAGTTCCTCTGCACCCCCTTGCAGATCGTAAAAGGTGACAAATGGGGTGACTCATTTGCCGTGAGTCGCGGCTCGTGTCAGTGGAGGAAGGGATCCTGTTGCATGAGGACTGCAAAGGGCCAAGGCTCCTTGTGTAACCAACACTGTGTAAAATATTCCGATAAAACGCACTGGTGGGGAATGTGAAATGGTCTATAAACAAATACAAATGGTCTATTAATGTAAATGATGTATAGGGCCAGGTGCATGAATCTATTTATGTAGTTGCTGGTGACTCTTTACTTGCAGTCAATAGTCATTGTGTATTAGATGGATAGTGTGAAAGGGGCACTACTGTTAGTGAGTAAGGAGCTCAGGAGCTCTACACACTACCCCTTCCCCCAAAACGGTTAGTCACGGATCACCACACACACACAGCAGGCAGGTGCAGGCCAAGCAGCCACACCGCATTGTGGTGGTGGGTTGATCACAGTAGCCATGGTGACACAAGAATGCTTACTGTTCATTGGTGGAACTAGAAATGCTTGTTGCTGATTGAAGATAATGGTCAGGTGGTATGCCATATCAGATCCATGTACCACTATATAATAATAAACTATATAATAATAAACGTGAGGGTGCAAGCTCTCACTCTACTTTCACTCTTTATACTCTTCCTTTCTCTCCTTGCCTGTATTGATTTCATATAGCCTGCCTACACAAACCACAGATGCCAGCCTTCGACTTTACAACTGCACTTTGGCCCCGACTTCATCTAGACGAGAGGTTGGACTGGCACGCTCCAATCAATCGGCTGGTCATGCCAAGCCCTAGGTAGCTTAATGGAGAATGGATATATATGTCGTACAACAACTGTATTCATATTTATATTTACACAATTACCAAGTCATTCTTCACTTCTTAGAAGGCGGTCGCTAAGGTCAATCTAGTACTGGTTGTGCTTTTTTGCCTCCATGCTAGAGTATATTATCCTTGTATCCCAGGTGTGTATCTGTCGGTTACCGCAGTGCTACACACCCCAATTTTGAGGGCTCCGTGGTGGGTGGGGAACGAGGATGACAAACCAAAAACAACTCAATATGGCTACACAAAACCTCCCAAATAAAAAAAGATTATTAGACAGGGAAACAACATTGGACTCGGATTCGCACTCACGTCTGAATGCTGATGATTGGCCACGGTTCATTATGATCGAATTGTTAAATGACGAGGCATCAGTTGCCAAACTTTCCCCTTTTGCCATTCACAAGGGCATTATGGGAATCGCTGACACAGTTAAAGATGTGAAGAAGCTACGAACTGGACATATTCTGGTGGAGTGTGCTAAGAAAGCGCATAAGCGTTTAAGGTCAACAGAACAGGTACCTGGTTGACTGAGTTAAGCAAATCGACAAAGAATGTAGTAATTAAGCAAGCAATTAAAGGAGCCAAAAATGTTGTTTTCGTTGTGCAATGCACCCACTTGATGGCATGGCAAAGGAATGTTAAAAAGATTATGAAGGCCTTTGAAAATTCCGAAAATTTCAGTAACTTTAAGCTGGATGATAAATACCCATTCCCTCACCGTGAAGAATCAAATACACAAGGCACCATACGATGCACGGCATAGCTGTTCTATGACCCCAAATTCAATTGGGATGAGATGCTGGTCATTCATGTTAAGCCAAGTGGAACAGCCCGTTCAGAATACCTGAATAAGGCTGTTCTGTATTATCGGTTTGTTGGGAATCGATTCCATCTCCACTTTTTAAATGCTGGTCTCCTGTACCATTACAGCCCTTTGATATGAGTTCTTTCAATTTGTCTGCCCAACAGGAAATGTTGTAGTGAATTCTTTGAAAATTGACATTCTCAGCATATCAACAAGAGCACTTGACCTCATTGGCAAGTTAGTAACTGGTCCTTGGATGCGATGAGTTGGGAAGAAAAAGTCTATTTTGGAGATGAATACATATTTCGCAGAGGCCAGGGAGAAACTAGATACATGGTCAGAAGATGCCACTTGCTTGATAGAACAAAACCCTCCAACCATTTTCAAAGACATTCCAATCAAACAAGACATTGTCTTGGGAGTTGCTTCTCAGACCAACTGCCAAAAACAATCAAACCATTAAACTTGTCCAGGATTTCTGTGCTGCATGCCTACGACTAATAGATCGCCAGCTGAGTTCACAAGAAAGCTGCTACCTGGGGGTTCTTTCTGGGACCCTGATGAACGCCTGATTCAACAGTCTCAGTCATGCAGTGCAACAAATATCAGTGGTGAACGCAACTTTGCTGTTGCAGATCAGGCTATATACCGTGCACAAAATGCAACACCAGGGCACATTGAACCTAAGGTCATGTTTAAGGTCAACAGAACGGGTACCTGGTTGACTGAGTTAAGCGAATCGACAAAGAACGTAGTAATTAAGCAAGCAATTAAAGGAGCAAAAAATATTAGCTAGGAAGAGAAAGATCTTAAGAAGAAAATCCAAACAGAAATACAAGAAAAACTGAAACAGTCATGTAAAAAACTACAAGATAAAGTGGACACTGTAAGAGAAAAAACTGAAATGTGGTTTGAGCAGGCATTTCAAAATTTAGGTTAATGGCAGTCACCAATGGACATAGACAACAGTACAAGTGGCCTATCAAGCACAAAGATCAAAGGATTATTAAAGTCACAGATTAACATCAGGATGAAAATTCTGAAAGGTCAACTTGGACCAGGAAGGGTGAACATTTCAAAGGCATCAGTGAGTGACCTCAAGGGAAGCCTCGAAAAGCTGATGGCTGCTGACATCCCAGCAGAGGTAGATGATCTGTATGAAATTATTTCTGCACCTCACACACTCATTGGCCTTTCCTTTGTACAACAATGGATTGAGGATGGGCAAAGATCTTGGTGGGATGGACAAATAATTGAATTTTTGAGTGCCACAAATGAGTTTAAAGTTGTGTATGACAAATCTGAGACTGCTTGTTATTTAACCTCTGATGAAATCATAACCAACATTATGGCCGGTACACACCTACCGTTTACGATTCGCGCACTAAAACTGACTGGCCGACGCGACTCGTCACGACCCGTTTCGCGACTAAAAACTGACGACAGGGTGTACACATCTACCGACTGGGCCGCGCACATCTACCGTCCCGATTCGCGACTGCGATCCGCGCACCTGGTGTCTTTAGCACAAACTACATTAGCATCAGCGCCTCCTAGCAGTTCTTGAACAATTTGAGAGCCTCAACGCAAGACGGCGCCACGTCTGTGTCGCTGCGCGCGACTGGTGTCTGTGGCGCAAACTATCGTGAGCGGTTGTTGAGCAGATATGCAAGATGGCGCCCCGTTCAAAACAGCAAAAAAGAAACACTGCAGTCGCGCTAGCATTACTTGCCATACGTCACGTCCGACGTCGTAGGGTTGGTCGGCAAGTATGGGTGCGTCCACACATCGCACAGTGTGCGCAACTTGGCGCTTTCCACACGCTGGTGGCTGGACTACGTGAGGCTGAACCGAAAGCCTTCACCAACTACACGAGGATGCCCGCGCAACAGTTTGACGAGCTGCTCACCCTTGTCGAACGTCGGATCTCACGGCAGAACACTCGGTTTCGGGCGTCGATCTCGGCTGCGGAGAGGCTCGCGATCACACTATGATTCCTGGGCACAGGTCAGCATTTACTGTTTTTTTTAATTGGTTTATTTTTGTCTGACTCTCTGTTCCACGATAAAGTTTATTTCTGAATTACTGTGCGTTGCACGACATAGTTAGTATGTGCATAGCCATTTAGATGAATTGGTCCAAAGTTTGTGCTACGAGGCGTGCTGACCTTACCAAAATCCTTTCCATGTTTCTAGGTGAATTGTTCAAGAGCATGAGCTACCAGTTTCGTGTTGGCGCCACCACCATCGGGCAGATCGTCCCCGAAACATGCAATGCGATCTACGAGGCGCTGAAGGATGACTACTTCAAGGTAACTGTGGTTGTGATAAGTTTGTTTTATTAGGTTTCACAACTTAAAACTTATATCAGTCATAAAACAGACAATCTATCGTCTTCGAAACAATTTGCTAATAGCCAATACAACTTACTAATTTTACATCACTACAATTGAATCGTGGCACAAGTAGAACCGACTACAACTTACATTTCCATTTCGTCTTCTGAAACAAACTTATATCAGTAAAACAGAAAATCTTTCGTCTTGCGTCTTCTAAAACAATTTGCTAATGTCCAAACCCGCGCAGTTTCAGGTTAAACTTAAAACTTATATCCGTCAATTTCACTGCGACTCACAACTTAAAACTTAAATCAGTAAAGCAGTAAATCTTTCATCTCCTAAAACAATTTGCTAATGTCCAAACCCACGCAGTTTCAGGTTAAACTTACAACTTATATCGGTAAAAACAGAAAATCTTTCATCTTCTAAAACTATTTGCTACTGTCCAAACTCGCGCAGTTTCAGGTTAAACTTAAAAAACTTATATCCGTCAATTTCACTGCGACTCACAACTTAAAACTTAAAACAGAAAATCTCTCGCGCAGTTTCAGGTTTGTCTCATTTGTATACCAATGCAAATCACAACTTAAAACTGAAATGAGTACAGCAGAAAATCTTTGGTCTACTAAAGCATGTTGCTAATGTCCAAACCCACGCAGTTTCACATTAGTCTCATTTGTATACTAAATACAACTTACAAACCCGCGCAGTTACAACTTTTCAATGCAACTCAACTTTTACATCACTACAAATGAATCGGTGCGCAATTAGAACCGACTACAACTTAAAACATCCAGTTTCATGTTAAAGTCTCAGTTGTATTTCGTTTTCTATAACATTAAGGAGGACAATCGCTGTAATCATCAGCACCCAACAAATTCATATAAGAAAAGGAGGAACTGGCCCCAGGGGCGTCTGTCCCCGATGTTCCGGTAGATTGCGCAATGTCTTCCTGCTGAGTTTTGCTCACCAACTCCAACATCTTCATGGTGCTGCGGAAGCACGCTTGTTCGATGTCATTTTGTACTATCAGTAGAATGCGAGGCTCAGTTATTTTTCGCAACTTCATCCCGATGTTCATACTGAAGACCGCAATGGCATCGTCCCGCTCTCCGCTAGTTTCCTTTAAGTTGTGAAGAACGAGCTCCATCAAGTCGTTCTCTCGCGTTTCCATTTCCCCTCGCTTTCTTTTGTTTTTGCTTATCACCGGTTCGTGGCTGGACTTTGGGGTGCTCGTCACGTTCCATTGCCCTTCGTCCTCGTCGTCTGCAATAACACTCTGCGATTCCATCTCCGCGCCGTGGTGCGTCGCATCCTCCACGACCTCCTGCGTGCACGTAAAAAGAAACACATTATTAGTTTGCCAACAGTAACAATTTATAAGTTTACAAAAATGCTGTGAATCTTATTGTCTTTGTGTTTGTGTTCTTGCAGACCACGCCAACTCCGGAGCAGTGGAGGAAGGTAGCGGATGTCTTCCAAACACGGTGGAACTTCCCCAACTGCATGGGCGCGTTGGACGGCAAGCATATCCACATTAAACCACCTCCACACTCAGGCTCCGCGTTCTACAACTACAAGAACAATTTCAGTATTGTACTGATGGCCTTGGTGGACGCGGACTACCGGTTCATCTACGTTGACGTGGGGTGCAATGGACGTGTCAAGTGACGGTGGAGTATTCAACGGTTGCACCCTACAGCAACAACTTGAAAAACACGCTGAATCCTTCCCACCCCCTAGACCTGCTCCCGGAGACGATCGGCCGCTTGGTCATTTCATCGTAGCAGACGATGCGTTTCCCCTCAAGGAATATCTGATGAAGCCGTTCAGCCACAGAGACCTGAGGTTGGATCGTAGGATCTTTAACTACAGACTGTCGCGCGCCTGACGTGTAGTGGAGAATGCCTTCGGCATCATGGCCAATCGCTTCCGGGTATTTCTCACAAACATCGCCCTTGCCCCAGACAAAGTGGAAAGCATTGTTATGGCGAGTTGTGCGCTACACAACTACCTGAGGGAAAAGGTTGGCAGTACTGCAAATGTGGACTTTGAGGACCCCACAAAACACGACGTCACTCCCGGCAGCTGGAGAGGCGACAGAGTCCTCAGCCAGGCCACACTACCCTCAGGGACAAATTCGACGAAACGGGCGAAAACTCAATGCGACTATCTGGTCGAGTACGTCAACTCCGAGACCGGTTCGGTGCCGTGGCAGACGGCCATGATTTAGGAAAAGTGAAGCGCAATATTAATAAAGTTGGTTGATTGTATTACGAAGTGTTAACGTTTTCTTTTTAGGTAACTTTACCTCATCATTGTCTTGGCTGGAGCTTGTGCCGGGGAGTGGGTGGTTACTGACACTCTGCCGTTTCTGGACATGGGGCGTCAGGAACGACAGGGATGATTGAATCCAGGTCTGGCATGTCGTCAGCCGCTTCCCCTCCGATCCCGACGCAGGTTGTTTGCGGAATCTCGTGAACTGCATTCGGAGGTTTGTCATCCTCTTCTGGATTGAGGACGCTGTTATAAAAGATAAAAGCACGCATATTGAAGCTTGGCAAATATAATAAACAATCTTATGATATATAGTAAATATAAAAAACATTTTATATTACGTAAAATAATACAATTTCTCGATCTAACATACAAGTGATCGATCTAACAGACATTATAAACATAGGTGGCAGTATTAACGCGGCAACTGTGAGCTGGTGAAAATAATAACAAATCTTCTAATATCTAGTTTAATGCGCTTGCAAATTGAAAGAGACGCCGTTTTGCGTCCGCCATCTTGTCGCGTAACATTCTACCAGTAGTCACAGTTCTCGCCTAATTTCGGGGACAAAGTATCCCGATTACGTATCCCGATTAAGTCCCCCGATGAAGTAATATATAATTTCTCAATCGCAGAAACAACATGTAAAGAACCTGTAGGTAGCTAGCGTCGTACGGATTTCTACGGCCAACGCCGCGTTTCGCGCCAATGTCAACAAACATAACAGTGAATAGTATCGCAAAACCCGGCCTACCTGACTGTCCGACCTCTGCAGTGATCTCTGCCAACGCAGAAATCCTCTTCACCCGATTGGAGTAGTCGGCACACGTAACGTCAAATAAACACGGCCGATCTCTGCAACATTTCTACCATTGAAACCTCATCCTCGGTCGACCAGTCCGCCATTTTTTTGCTTTGTGTACGGACGTCACATGACCCTTTCCGGGCCTGTGATTGGGTGATCGTTAAAACCCCAACACGACTCCTCGCCGGCTAGCACACATACACCGTATACGATACGACTGACCGCTCACACCTAGCGTTTCTCGAACGGCCCGATTCATTTTTCGAATGTCTTGCGATTCGAGTAGTAAGCCCTAAAACTGAGTTTTATGCGCGAATCGCATGCGTCTAGTGTGCTAGGGGGTCGCACACATAACGACTAAAACCCAGTTTTATGCGTGAAACGGGCAGTTTTAGATCGTAAACGGTAGGTGTGCACCGGCCATTATCCAAGGAGACTTAAAATTGCACCAAGTTTAGATGTGGCTTCAACCGTCAACTTTTAAGGCCAAAGTATGCCCATCCTGATATGACCTTAGATATTGCTAGGACATAAAACAAACAGACAGCCTAAATATATCTTTTAGTTCTAGAACATTTATCAAACATTTCAGAACAATATTTTTTAAACAATTACATAATTAAATAGGTCAGCAATCGTAAAGGTAAATTAAGTAGGTCACTTTATTCAGAGGTCTAATATTATAGCGGTGGGAAAAGGACCAGTTTGGGTGAATATACCGTTCTGTAACCCTAAATACAACAATGTGCAACAACTGAACACGTTGAATGTATAGGTTTTTGATTGTGCCAATTAGGTTAAGAGGATGAAGTGACATAATAGAATTACTATCATAAGCTGTGTTCACACACGGGAGTTAAGTCGCCTCAACTAATTCGCCTTGTCTAGTTCAGCTCACATTCGCAATGTGGACACGACCCTAAGGCGGATTAGGGCTGATTCGCCTCAACTAGTTCGCCTCATGTAAACCGCGTCGCGAGGTAGGTTATATGAAGCGATCTAACTTGAGTCGTCCTATCTTGCATGTGTAGATGCACGTGGATTAGTTGAGGCGGCTTATGTCGTCACATGCATGCGCACTCAATCGATTGGTTTGTTGTCTTCCGGTTGTCTGCGCACAAGTTTAAAGTCACCGAATACCATTAAACGCTGTAATGTCGACTGCAAGCAGCGTACACGAAACCTCCCGGCGTGACAACTGGGATGATGAAGAGGTGAGGGTATTGATCAGCCTTTGGGCTGATGATAAGGTACAGTCCGAACTGGAATGCTCGGGTAGAAACCTTAACATCTACCGGCGACTGGCAGGGAGGCTGAGCCGGCTATGTGGAGAGGGGAGGGCTGAGAGGAAGGCTGTGTCCTGTCGGACAAAGATCAAAAGCCTGACACAGGCCTAAAGAAGTGTCGCGACAATAACAAGTAAGTACGGTTGTTTCCTTATGACAAATTGCTGCTGGTAAATCTAGTACATGTGTGAACGACACAAACACTGTAAACACGGGCGAAACGAGTAGAATGCCTACCTCCAGTGTCAAATGGATACTTATATAGGCTCAGAGTGGGTGAAATGGGCGAGAATGCACACGATGGGGGCCATAGAATGCCTGCGATTTCACTATGAAATGTGGATAAACAAAATATCATATTATAGATTGCTACTGACAGGTATGGGGGTAATAATACGACCTAGGTGAGGATTATTGTTGGTTATACATTTAGAAATTAGACTATGCACGCCGAACAAACAGGAATAACAAAAGTCACATTTTTTACACAGGCCATTTGCATATGCTAAATGTGTTTAGTAATGTCCCAATCATTTTCCAGTCACAGTGGGCGAGGGGTAGATATGTTCCGCTACTACGAGGAGCTGGATGCTATTCTGGGGACGAGGCTGACAGCTGCACCACTGAACTACGTGGACACTGACGCGCTTTCTGTTGAAGCAGGTAACGGCAAAGCTGGTTTAAAATGTTTTGTGTTGCTTTTTCCCAAGCATGTAACTGTTGCCAAGAAAACCTAAAAAAACACTTAGATAGATCACTAAGCGCACAACTTAACTTCAAACAACACCGATTGATAAGTCCCCAGCATAGAAAACACCCTCGATCATGCAAAGTTTCATGGCATAGACATTTTTAACAAAAAATAAAAATATACTTTGCTGAAATCCTATGTGGTGCATGATAACTAGTATATATATATAGCTATTATTGTGTCTGGTTGTTTTCACATTATCTCTATCAGTAAAGATGCTCTGACCTAATTAATCAGGAAAGGTCAACATGGGGTAAGTTGTGCCAGTGATGATGGGGTAAGTTGTGCCATGGCACAACTTACCCCACATTGCTTACTTTTATGCAAACTAAGTTTGGGGCACGTCATCAGTGTCTTTGTAAATAATGAAATTGGATTGATAATTAACTAGGAGCTAGTTCAGTCTAGGGGTACACATGTTGGTGAAAAATTGGCTCATAATTCTGAATTGTGGTTGATCCGGCGGGAAGCTCGAGACGCCCGTTACCAGGCCTCCGAAAACCCTCCTCCTTCCTGCCCTTTCCCCTGACCTGCATTCGGGCCCCATATCCTCACGTCGATGGATTTAGATTTAAATTCTACGGCTCCGTCTCCACCCACGTCACCCACGTTAAAAAGCGGCAACGCAGTTAAAAGGTCACCCACGTTAAACAGCAACATGCAGCGAACCCGTAGGGCTGCAGCTCCGAGAGGCTGCCCCACCAAGCGCGCCTCAAAGAAACGAACCCCCACGCATCCGGCCGACCTGAGCATCTCGTCCGACTCACAAGATGGCGGCGCTTCTCCGAGACAGGCCGTCCCGCAGGCCCGGCTCCTGTCCCCGACCCGCCAGTCTAAGCGGGTGCGGAAGCCCACATTGAAAGCGAGACAGACTGACGGATTAGCCAAGATGCAACTCACCATCAATGCCATGGAAGAGCGTTGGATCCTTATGGAGAGGGAGGCCGCGGATCACAGGAGGGAGGCGGCCGAGCAACGCAGTCAGCTCGCGGCCCAATCCAGAGTGCTCGCGGAAGCCACGTCGCTCCCGCGCTCCGGGACTCGGCGGCGCCAGACAGGGGTGCTGCCCACATCGTTGTCGGCGCACCGTGATACTCACTATCTGCCCCACAGAAACCTAGAGCAGGGATAGAGGTGGTACCCGCGGCGCTCGGGCGCTGTCCATCGCGCCTTTGGCCTACGTGCCGATGCCACCCACCACACCACACACACACACGCGGATACACTACTTTGCGCGTTCTCCCGCCGCTGCGAGCGGCGTGCACGGTGTCAGCCTGCGGTCGGGCGAACACACCACTGCGCCCTCATGCGCCGTCGACCGCCTATGGCGCCCGAACCAGGACCCGCACCACCTCATACCCCGCCATCGGAGTCGATCAGAGCCCGCTCAGCCCCTGGTCCTCGCCGTCACCCACGCCGCCGCGACACCGACCCCGGCGCCGCGACGCCCCTCACGCAGCCGGGCGACACGCCGCACACAACACGACACGGATGACTACGGTCGCGGGGCGCGATCGACGGCAGAGGAGGCAGTGCGCCTCATCGTAGCGGCGGCCGATGGGAAGGCTCACACACGCAAGAAAGGTATTTCCACGAAATATTTATTCCCATACAATCTTGTTGAACGGGGGGATGAGGGGAAGGCGATAAAGAAGGGCGAGGCGACCCGGGAGGAGTACGCGTTGGGATTGAAGCGCCTCGAGAGCCAGCTTGGTTTCCCCGAGAGCGGACTCGACGCCCTCTCCGCCCATCAGGAGATGGTGGCGCAGGACAATTGCGCCCTGGCATGGCCAGTGGTGAGGCGTTATTCTGAAGAGATCTTCACACGTATAGCGGACGGAAGGCTCCCGCACGGATGGAGAGACGCGGCCGCGATAAACGCGGTCAGGATCGAAATCATAGCAATGGCGGGCCACGCCGCGCCCGCGGCCGCCCCCGCCCCCGAGAGCCAGCAGGCCGGGAAGCCCCACAAGCCCGGCACCGACAACCGCGAGCACTACGATAGGGCGGTGTTGGGCGCGCCCTGCCAGGCCTGGAACAAAGACCCGGCTTCATGTACCAAAGCCGCGAAAGGAGCCTCGCATGGGGCGGGCGCCCAGAAGCTCGGCCACGTCTGCGGCTACTGCGCGCCGCATAGTTACCGGCCACCCCGAGACGAGTTGTTACTCGAAGAAAGCCCGGGAGCGCCCCGGGAAGACGTCACACCGGGATTTTTAGTCGGCCAGCGGGCGCACATAGCCCCGCCCCGACTGTCCACTCGACGCCGACGCCCACACCGCCCCCGGACTATCACTGCGGCGGCGTGTTTATGCCCCGGACCCGAGATAAACAATAACACTGTCCCAGCCCCGTGTGGCTTCAGCCCGGCCGCCCCGCCGCCCTGCGGGGATTCCCATCATGACGTCACGCAAGCCGCCCCACACAACGACACGGGATTGGCTGGGGGGGGGGATTCCCCCGTGACGTCACCCCGGCCGCGCGACCATGCCGCCACCTGGAGGATCCTACCCACACCAACAACAGTGCTGAGGGCACCCCCCCCGCCGCTGGGGATTCCCCCCGCTGATGACGTCACGCCGGCGCCACCCCGAGGGAACACCCCACACTAACAAAATAAACACACGATCAGACATTACCGGCCACGCCACCCCGAACCAACACCGCCCTGGAAGCCCTCGCCACGCCACACACCTGCCGTCACACGACAGCTTCGCGGAGTTCCGCCCCGGCAGCTGCTCCACCCCGGCGGCCCCCGACCCCGCCGAGGCGTGTGTGATCTGCGACGTGACCCGCGGCGCCCCCGCCTCCGGCGCGAGCACCGGCGAGCCAGTCGAGGAGGTGATAGACACTGCCATCCAACACTCCCTCCCGGCGGTCCCCGCCTGCGGCCCCTCCCCCGTCGAGTACAGAGCTACCCTCGACTCCTTCTGGCCCGTGCTCTCGGGTGAGGGCTGGGCCGCCTACCCCGCCTAAGCTGCGGCTTACGCCGCCGCACGCGCCTCGGGACTTCCAAATTATTTGGCCGCCCGAGTCCCGGTCCCCTCGGATCTGAACATTCCTAATTGGCGTCGCATGCTTCGAGACCACGATGACCCCCTCCTCGCCGACCACCTGGAGTTCGGGTTCCCGGCCAACTACACTGCGGCCGGGCCCCCATCCCCCACATACAAGAACCACCGCGAGGACCCCAGCTTCGCCCATCACGTGACTGACTACGCGGCGGAGGAGCTCCGACGAGGCGCCCTCCTCGGGCCCTTCGCGGTTCCCCCCTTCACCCCGTGGGCGCAGTGCAGCCCCATAATGACGCAGCCCAAGTCCACCCCCGGGAAGCGGCGGGTTATCGTCGACCTGTCGTTCCCCCCGGGCCGCAGCGTGAACTCTGGCATCCCGAGGCGGGAATACCTTGGGCGCCCGCACGCTTACAGACTTCCTTCCGCGGCCGACCTTGGCCGCCGCATCGTCGTCGAGGGCCGAGGCGCCTTCTGCTGGTCGGCCGACGTCTCCCGCGCCTACCGCCAGCTCCGAGCCGACCCACTCTCCACGCCCCTCTTCGGCATCACGGTCGACGGCCGCGCCTACCTCAATATAGCCCTGCCCTTCGGCTGCAGGACCTCGGGCGCGGTCACCGCCGCGGTGGCGTGGATCGCCGCGGCTTCTTCACGGCGGTCTACGTCGATGACTTCGTCGGGTGCGAGGCCTCCTACCTCGGCGCGATGCGGGCGTTTGACACCCTCCGGGAGGTCTGCGCCGCCCTCGGGCTCGAGCTCGCCCCCGACAAGTGCTGCCCCCCAACCGACCGCCTCACCTGGTTGGGCATCGAGTTCGACTCGGAGGCCATGGTCCTCCGCATACCGGTGGAGAAGATGAACGACGTCATCGAGGGCTGCGAGCGCTGGCTCGTCCGCCCCACCCTCACCAGGAAGGCACTCCAGAGGCTGGTCGGCCGCCTTGCGCACGTCAGCACCTGCATAGTCGCGGCCCGGAAGTTCATGGGCCGGATCTGGAGCCTCCGTGTCGCCCCCGCCGTCGGAGCCGCGGTCGTCGACCCAGAGCTCAGGAAGGACGTCCGCTGGTTCCGGGACTTCGCGGCGGCTGGGAATGGCGTCTGC
Source organism: Branchipolynoe longqiensis (assembly GCA_030323885.1). NCBI lineage: Eukaryota > Metazoa > Annelida > Polychaeta > Phyllodocida > Polynoidae > Branchipolynoe > Branchipolynoe longqiensis. Next base: position 53,858,563 of record CM059189.1, read on the forward strand.
CTCCTTCCCCCAGCCGTCCGCCCCCGCTGGGTCGTCGAGTGGACTCCTGCCTCACCGGCGGAGGCGCATTCTCTGCAAACGCCTGTTTCTCCGAGGCCTACGACCAGGAGATGATGGCGGCCTACCCCTCCATCCATGAACTGGAGGCCGTGAACCTCGTCATGGCGGTCCGCGCCCTCGGGCCCGACGCCCCGGGCGGGTACCGGATCGTTATCAACACTGACAACGCCGCATCCACGAGCGCCCTCGAGTCGGGCCGCGCCGTCGACCCGACCCTCGGCGCGTGCGCCCGCGAGCTCTGGCTGCTCGCGGCGCTCGGCTCCTTCGACATCACCATCCACCACAAGCCCGGCGTCGACCTAGTCCTCGCGGACGCACTCAGCCACGCGCACTACTCCCGGGAAGCCCTCGACTTAGTCCGCAGGGAATGCCGTAGCAGGGGGATCCGTAGATTGCGTGTACGGCATTCGCCGGAGATGTTCACACATGACCTTTAATCGTTGCAGATTAAGGCGCGTGCGCCCACGAGCACCTCATGACGCTCCACCGCGCCACCCTCGCACCCGGGACCTGGCGCAACCGTGATCGACACGCCAGGCGATACCTTCAGTTCGCCGTCGAGCGGGGAGTCGACCATCTGGCCCCCACCCCCTACGATGTCGGGCAGTTCATCGCCCACCTGCACCGCCTCCTGCCATCCCCGGCCTCCGTCGGCAACGCCCTGTCCGGGGCGCGCTCCTGGGTCCGGGAGGCGGGGGGGGCGACGTCGCCCCCTTCGACGCCCCCTTTGCGTCGCGGGTGAAGCGTGGCGGCGAACGCCTCTTCCACTCGCCGCGCCCCGCCCGTCACCCCCGAGATGCTTCCCCTCATATACAGACACATGCGCGCCCAGGGGCATCTCGGGGTTGCCCCGTGGGCCGCAATCATCATCGCATACTTCAGCTTCCTGAGGCAGTCGAACATCCTCTCCCCCCTCCCACGCCCTGTGGGGGGGGGCCTCACACATTGCGCAGGGATGACGTCCAGCCGGTTCCCGAGGGCTTGCGCCTCCGGGTCACCTCCTCCAAGACCATCCGCTCCCCGGCGCAGGCCGTCTCGATCTTTGTGCCTGCCCTCGCCGGATCGCCGCTCTGCCCGGCCCGCGCCTGGCGGCGCGCCGTCGATCTGGTGCCTGCGTCCGGGGCCGCCCCGGCTTTCCTCGCCCGCCCCGGCGTCCCCCTCACGCCTCGGGACGTCACCCCCCTCCTCCGCGCTGCCTTGGGCGCGGCCCTCGTGCCCCGCACCGAGGAATTCACCCTGCACGGCCTCCGCCGAGGCGCCGCGCAGGCGTGCGAGTCGAGGGGCGTGGACCTCTCCGCCATCATGGCCCAGGGCACCTGGGAGTCCGACGCGGTGCACACGTACGTGCCCCGTCAGGTGACCTCGGTCGCCCCGAGAGCCTTGGCCTTGTGTTTTGGGTCAGCTCCCGGGCCTACCTCCTCCCAGGTCCCTCCGGGCCCCTCTGCGGACATGGACGAGGTGGACTGACCTGCCCAAGAACATTTGCATGCCCTATACGTACCCCCTTGCTTCATACTGATTCGGTACCGTTTTGCCCAATAAACCCTTCCTTTACTCCCACATCCGTCTCGGGCTTCCTCTGTCCGGATCGGCTCATAATTCTGAATTGTGGTTGATCCGGCGGGAAGCTCGAGACGCCCCCTACCAGGCCTCCGGGAACCCTCCTCCTTCCCGCCCTTTCCCCTGACCTGCATTCGGGCCCCATATCCTCACGTCGATGGATTTACCACGCCCACCCACCCTCTTGTTGCAGCCACTGCGTGGGGGCCGGCTCCCGGGCCTACCTCCTCCCAGGTCCCTCCGCGGACGTGGACGAGGTGGACTGACCTGCCCAAGAACATTTGCATGCCCTATACGTACCCCCTTGCTTCATACTGATTCTGTACCTGTTTTGCCCAATAAACCCTTCCTTTACTCCCACATCCGTCTCGGGCTTCCTCTGTCCGGATCAGGTTAACTACACATATTCATCAATTTTTTTCATATTTGCTCAATTCTACAGCATTTCTCTATTTTTTTTCAGGACAAAATGCCACGCAAATACAAACGCAAGCCGGCCAGGGGGCAAGTTCCAGAAGATGTGCTGAAACGAGCTGCTGATGCAGTCAAAAATGGCCAAAGGGTGCGAGCAGCTGCAAAAGACTTTAATGCTGCAGAATGACTTTGAAGCGTTTTATGTCTAAGCGTCAAACTGAACCTGAATCTCTTATTGGTTACAAAGCAACCGCCATGAGACAAACTGTTATCCTCCTGCAATGGAAGAGGACTTGGCGAATCATGTTAAAAAACTGTCAGACATGTTCCATGGCCTGACATTGGACAGGTGCTGTATGATGGCTTGAAATCCCAAAAAGCTGGGAGCTAAACAAAAAAGCAGGTAGAGATTGGTGGGTTGGATTCAAGTCGAGACACATTCTCTCCATATGAACCCCTGAAGCCAGAGCCACCGCATTCAACCACCCTGTTGTGGACAAGTTCTATGATAACCTAGCATCAGCTATGGGCAGGTACAAATTCAAACCAGAGGATATTTATAATAGCAGCGAAACTGGTTGCACAACAATCCAAACTTCGAAGCAAGTGGTTACACAAAGGGGAAGGAAGCAAGTTGGCTCCTTGACCTCAGGAGAAAGAGGAGCACTTGTCTATACCATTGGGGCATCAGGCAATGTGATAGCACCCATGTTCATCTTTCCTCGCATCCACTATCGCAACCACTTCATCAGGGGAGCCCCACCTGGATCTATCGGTTGTGAAGCTAAATCTGGGTGGATCAATGAAGAGATCTTCATTCAATACATGTACCACATCATTCAACATACTCGATGTTCAAATGAGCACAAGATTCTTCTCATACTTGACAACCATGAATCACACATAACGTTACAGGCTGTTGACCTGTCTAGGGATAACGGTATTGTGATGCTGACATTTCCCCCACACACATCTCATCGTCTACAGCCCCTAGACCGGGCTGTCTACGGACCATTTAAGCATTCTTACAACATAGCAATGGATGCCTGGATGTGTTTACATACCGGAGATCTATCTACGATATTCCATCCATAGTGAATGAGGCACATAGGTCGGCTATGAGTCTGAGGAATATATTGTCGGGGGTTCCGAAGCACTGGCATTTTCCCTTTTAACAGGTTTGTTTGTTGTTTTACATCCTAGCAACATCTAAGATCATATCAGGACGGGTACTGACTTGTGACAGTGCGCACTCACAGCAACTTTATAGTGCTGCCCCTCTGGAAGACCAGGCCGCCAGCACCATGACCTGATATCCCACTCAGTCACATTATCCTGACACTGAGCCAACCAGTCCTTGCCCTATCCTAATAATGCCAAGCGCCAGGCTAGGAAGCAACAAGTATCAATTTGTATCAAAATGACACCAAAGATGGCGACCGTGAGTGGACGCTAAACTTACACGGACGCTGATATCGCGAATTCAATGTACTAAAGCATGCACAAACAACCCACAAACAGGTGGAACTTCCTCAAAAACATACCAGGATAGCGTAGGATACATATCGGAGGATGTAACACCAGAATACAGGAGGAAATCAATCAAAACAAGGAGGATCAACCTCACAAAAGCGTGTCGACCATTAGATATGGTGGGAAATGGCGAAAACAAGGCCACTGATTGCCAGGATAAAAATAAAAACAAAATGAAGGACAAATGAACAAGGACGACATAATAAGACTGGTGATAAGAACAGTCAGGGAAGAACTGGAGAAGGAAGCAGAAAAAAAAGATAAGGACATGAGTGACGGAAATAGAAACGGAACGAACAACACGGAAATTGTCAACGGAAACAACAAAACTAACGGAAATGACTGCAAAACCAAACTACAAGCATTACAAGTAGCATATGACACGCTGCAGATAGAATGCACATGGTACAAGGCAGAATTTTTTAAAAACAAAAAAAACAGACCAATGAAAATGTAAGCAAAAATGTAAGCAAAAATGCCAACACTAGGACAATGCCCAGAGATAAGAAGAAGCCACAAACGGAAGCGATCCAAAATCAGGCAATCAAACCAAAAACTGAGGGGAAAAAACTCAGTGTTATAGTCCATGGCATCCCCGAATGTTCAATCTGTGAGACAATATTGCGAAAATGATGGACAAAGACCACAAGATGCCTGGTTAAATTTATTTGTATATTTCACCCGTTGTGATACGCTACGTTACACTATTAACATCCTTTAGTTTTTGTCTGAGCACTGTTTCTATCGGCGCGTGGGCTTGGAACCACCCTTGATAAATAATAAAGATTGTTTGTTTGTTGTTATTTTACGTCCTAAATAATAAAGATTGTTAATGTTGAATCACCCTTGATAAATAATAAAGATTGTTTGTTGCTGTTTTACATCCTAAATAATAACATACCATTGTATTAAACAATTAAAAAAATAACATGTAGCGAATGACATAGTATCTTATCTATAATTATTATCCTTTGTTTAGATATGGAGTGGAAAAAGAAATGGAGAAATTTAAGGGACACATATGTGAAGAAATAAGGGAAATAAAATAAACTGTGTGCAACTTTGGTCCTATTAGTTATGAAGTGTTTTTGTACCAAAAAAACCATGGTTGAATAATTAACATCTTGTATTGCATTGATATATCAAACAAAAACATTTCCCAAATCATAAAGGAAGTATTTATTAACATGTATGCATGCTTAAATATAAAAAAAAAAAAATAATGTTATGTCTAGAGAAATAACATTACAAATTTCCGTCACATGTGTAACCAGTGGTGTCTGGATGCCACACAAATATTGTATACTAATTATTCAGTGAAATAAGCCTGGCTGAGAATTACTTCTTTTAAAAAAAATCAATATAAGCACTACATATTTCTGTATATTATGCCATGATTAATATGCTTCTAGGTATGATATTATTTAATTCTGATTAGATTTTTATTAAGCAGAGTGTGGTGTCCTAAACATGTGTTTCACGTGTGACTACACCTTTATTTTTTATCTCATCAATTTATATTTTACATAGATGTAAAGGGGAGATTTCAGGCTTTAATTTGCAACCAAAAAATGTATTAAAAAAATAATAAAAAATAAAATATTAGATTTTAACTCTCCATGTGACACTTTTGGCAAGTTATCAGGAGAGTGACCCATCTAGCTAAATTTAAAGTTTGTAATATCCTATACTTTTCAGCACAGAGACGAATGTGCCATCACCACCACCAGAAGAACGAGATGGATCTGACTCAGAACAGAGTGACGGGTTGGCGAACGATGAGGATGATACTGCCAACAGTATCACCTCTAGTATGTTGGCCAGGTACGTATAGCTCAATCAGTGAAGATACCTTTATTCACATGGTCATTTTGCCATGACACAGGTGAAACATTCACAAAATAATTCATGAAGCTATTTCGTATGGTAACTGCATCCAGCCCGGTGTCGCGGTTTCAGTTCTCAAGCAGTTGCAGTTCTCAACATTGCTTCTGCGCATGCGTCAAAGCATCTGCACATGTGTCAACATTAACCCGATTCAAACCATCGCCGATCGCCGCAAATCGCTGCCTCATACTGTCACTATAGTGTCAGTGTGACTAACCTTATAAATTTAATATAATCTTTTCGGTAAACATGTTTTCTATATGTATAGCAAGCGATTTGTTTCTAGGTGGTGTGGTTTTAGAGATATTTCACTTTTTCTGCATGAAGATTGCTCACGACCATTGACAATGCCTTGAGTTTGGCGGTATGCGCAGTGCAAAACATTATTCAAAATTAATAGAAATCCAGAACCCTAACCATATATTTTAATACAATCTTGTTGGTAAACATGTTTTCTATATGCGTACCAAGCGATTTGTTTCTAAGTGGTTTGGTTTTAGAGATATTTCACTTTTTCTGTATGAAGATTGCTCACGACCATTGACAATGCGCAGAGGATGCCGTTATATGTTGACGCATGCGCAGAAGCGATGTTGAGAACTGCAACTGCTTGAGAACTGAAACCGCGACACCGGCTCTATTGCCTTGTGGAGCTATGTTCTCTAGACCTTCACGGTCCATTTCTTCTGCCTCCTGCAACAAGGCACCTGCGCTGGTGTAGTTTGAACCTGTAGAAAGTTATGTAATACACATGTAGCCTGCACAATTGGATTTATCCACTGGGGCCTCACAGCCATCTTTGTGTGATATACTCTCCATCGTGCTGCGAGTACACCAAAGGCGTTTACGACAATTCACCTTGCCCTTGATAACCGGTAGTTGTAGATCTGTTGGTGTTTTTTTTACATCCTCTACCAGTGAATGGTCTCATCAAATGGGTATGTAAAGGAAATGCTTCATCGCCAATCATCACATAAGGCATAGGGCTTAGATGTGGTGCACCTGGTAGAGGAGCATCTTCAGGAAATTTTAAGCAATTGATATGTCATAGTGATAATCGTTTTATCTTGCTGCTCCATTTGCCGCAATAGAGCGACCAGCAACTTTGACTGATTTGCCATGGTCTTCTTTCACAAATTTGTAGCAGAAAGAATGAAAATCACATCGGTATTCACATGTATAGAAACCAAATCGCCGCATGCTGCATGGCCATGGAATCAACCAAATCGCATGCTGCATGCCGCATTTGTATGCCGCATATAAGGAATCTTAGCTTTAGTTGTCCCACTTTACAAAACATTTCCAACCTCCCACCACACTATTATGAGAAATCCTGTGACGTAAATATTGCCCAGATATATGAAGAACACCTTGCTCATTGAGACTCGCTATTCATTTTTCTGGAAATGTTGACACCTTGGACTCCAGGTCGACGTAACTAAAAAATGCCAGATCTTTCCCCCTCCTCCCCTACCTACCATGGACAATGATAGCCGAAGTTGAAGGGTAGGGCTACGGTAGGTAATACAATCGGCAGGTTAATTTTCGAGACCGTCCTGATATAACCTTCGATGTTGCGAGGAGGTAAAACGTCAACAAGCCAAACTGACAAACATTGTCTGATGCCAGTTATGGCCCAGTTTCAAAAACTGCACACGACACGTGGCACGTGCAAAACCGTTAAAACTAGATTGAAGCAGGTATGGCTCCTTGTTTTGCAGTGTGCGAATGAATCCAGCTAGAACATCTTATAGACCAGACGCACACGCTTAGATCTGCAGAGACTGCTTGCATATTCGCCCAAGTAGTCCCCGTAAGATTAAAAAAGAGAGAAAGAAAGAGCGATAATGTGGATACTCACAAAACCAGGTCATGCACAAGTCCCTTGTGGTTTAGTCAGTAGTTACATGCTTCGCCACGAGGTGTCGCCACCGGTGTGACAATAGTCCCAATACTCGACACCAGGGCCGCGTTCAGGTTACGCCTCGGAGTCGACTCAGAGACGCCTTTTGGCTTATTTGCGTTCAATGTAGGCCTACTCATCCGAGTCGATACGTGTTCGATTAATCAACTCGGGTCATCCCGAGCGACTTTTTGGCGCATGCTCACATCCTACAGATTTGGTGTAAAATATTCCGATAATGATGCACTGATGGGGGAATGCAAATGTTCTATTTGTGAAACAGGTATATAGGGCCAGGTGCATAGATGTGTTTATGTAGTTGCTGGTGGTGCTTGACTCATTGTAAATAGTCCTTGTGTAGTCAGATAGTGTGTAAGGTGCACTACCCCCTTCTTCCTCTGCTAGTCATGGATCACCACACACTCAGGTCAGGTGGTAGCCAAGGGAGCCAGCCACACCGCATGGTGGTGGTGGGCAGATCACTGTAACCATGGGGAGCGGAAATGCTTGATTCTCATTGGTAGAGCTATAGATGCTTGATTCTCATTGGGAGAACGTGGTCAGGTGATATACTATACTGGATCCATGTACCATATAAATAATAAACCTGAGGGCTTGGCTCTCTCTTCTTTCACTCTTTATACTCGTCCTTTCTCTTTTTGCCTGTATTGATTTCACCAAGGCCTGCCCACACAACCACAGATTCGAGCCGTGGACTTTATATTGGGTTGAATAAACGAACACGCTTCTCCACACCTTGGGGTTGAAAAAAAATCGGTGGTTTAATCCAAAGCTTGTTCTTTTTTTTTATTAGTATCCGATATAACTACAGCAAAATAGTATATAACATATTTTTTGATTGCATAGTTTTGTTATATTTCCATTTCATTAATATAATTTATTTTTTTAAATAAAACAAAAACACATAGGACTTGTACTGCTACAGGACGGTACCAGCCCAAATGTGACGTCATCACTCCTAGCCAACCCCAAACAGAAGGTGGTTTACTGGGGTCGAGACTTTTTGCAGACGGCAGGTATATTTGTCAACTCCACTCGCAGTGTTCGATTTGAAATTCGAGTAACTCGGGTAACCCGAGTCGCCCAGGTCATATTAAGCTAAGATTCCATATGCGCGATATGGGGTATGCGGCATGCGAATGCGAATGTGGTATATGCGGCATAGATATATGCCAACCCCCAATAGCTGATGTTTGCTTTTTGTGCTGGCTGGGGAGTCGTTAAACAAACAAACACACCAAAAAAGATACCCATGACATTTTATTATTTTTTGCTCCAAATTTGTGAAGGAAAATCAATGTTACGATGGTTTTCTATGGCAAACACAGCAGTATTTGCATTCGCATTCGAACCAATCGGTCCATGGGTCGACCCATTTGCCACATTCGCATTCGAATTCGCATTCGCAATTGCAATCGCATTCAGACGTATGGAAGCACTACTATGCCTTTACATGCTTTTCGATATTTTCCCGCATTTGCATTTGCATTTGCATTCGCATACCGCAAATCTAAGCTTTAATCGAACACAGCGCTGGAGACAAAAAGCGCCTCGAAAATGGCTGCCGAATCCAGTTTTTTCAGCCAATCAGAGCTCTTCTTTTCCATTGCAAATGGCTGCTCCCTATGGCGGTGGCCATTTTCGAGGCAACCTACTGGGTGTAATCGATTAATCAACTCGAATCACCAGAGCCACTTTTTGGCACATCCTACAGACTCGGGTAAAATAATCGAATACAAAGTCCGGTTTGTGTCCCTACAAGTTTTGAACATTCACAAAACTAGGAACGGATGCCGCCGGATTGACGTCTCTGGTTCTCATCTGGTTTGAGTATGTTTCATCCATTGGCTATCCGTTCATATCCGTTTCATGTCCGTTTCATGCCCGTTTCATGTCCCTTTGTCCAGCCGCCATTGACCCGACAGCGCAACATTTTGAGACATTTTAATACATTTTGAGACTTATCACCACCAGACGAGACAATTCTGTCCGTTGCTCAATCCGGTGTGGTGGTTTCAGCGTGTTCCCGTGCTCAGATGTGTCCCTCGCTTCTGCGCATGCGTCAGAATCTAGTAAACATGGCCGTAATCGATTAACACGAACCGGGCGACTCGGGTCATCCGAATTTCAAATAGAACACGGGAGTGGAGTCGACAAATACACGTCCCGTGTGCAAAAAAAGAATAACTTAGATTAATGAAATGGAAATATAGGTAAACTGGGCCATGATACAATACTTTAAATCCTATTTTGCTGTACTTTTATCGGTTATTAAAAAAAAAAGAACAAACTGTCCACCCGAGCGTATTCGATTATTCAACCCGAGTTTGTAGGATGTGCACATGCGCCAATAAGTGGCTGGGGTGACCCGAGTTGATGCGAAATCCGCGCATGCGCAGAAGCAACGGGACACGTCTGAGCACGGGAACACGCTGAAACCACCACACCGGCAAGCTGTGACAGCCGCTGAAATCGATTACGGCCATTGCTTTTGCTGTTCAGATGAGTGTGACGTCAGGAATTTCTCCGAGACACCTCGGAGGCATACCCTGAACGCGCTTTGGTGATTAAAGCTGACTTGGTTCACATAACAGCAGTTGTCCAAAGTGGCGGTTTAAAAGACATTATACATTAGACATTCTTTTAATTCACAATTTCTATACAATATTCCACAAACTTATACTTCTGCTAACAATAGAAGACCAGGCATAGAGATGCAATGTATTTCCCCCTGGCCAACCCATGTGATATGTTGGTTTAGAAATGTTTGTCGTCTTATTAGATTATGTAATTATAAAGGTTAATCTTTGTTGCAAGAATGCAAGGAACAATGAGAGACGGGGAGAGTGACAGTGAAAGATGGAGAGGAAGAGAGATACAGGGAGAGTTCTAAGAGATGTGCCTTGGATAGATCAATAAATTAATAGTGACAGACATACAGGCACACAGATACAGTTTATGTATATCTACGCATTAATCTTTACGGTTCTCTTATCACATCTTTTGTTTAATATTTTTTAATTTTATGTAATGCTCAATAAAAGTTACCAAGCGAATATAGAAGGGTTACTTTGTTCATAGAACTGGGATTCTTACACTTGGAAGAGATACATAGAATACAATGAAGACTAAAAGTGGCATACAGATATATTATTTTAACGCCCCATGTTCCAATTCAGGGGGGCAACAGGAGAATGTGGACTTTTCTTCAGCCCACTAAGCCTTTATTTTGCATAGAATATTACTTTTCAGTGATTGAAATAATAAAAGGACACCCTCACTTGAAATAAATGTCAATCTTTCAGATAAATATGTGTATCTTTTATGTAAAAAAAAGTTTTGGACTGAATGGGGTTTGAACCCACAACACCAAACAAGTTCAGATTACCAGTCCAACACCCCATCTACTAGACTACAGAGGCCACTGGAGTCTAGTGGTTAGGGCGTTGCACTTGTAATCTGAATTTGTTTGGTGTGGCTGACTCAGTTCAGGCTATTTATATATATATATGACGTCATATATACAAGGTGTATGTATGAATGTATGAATATATGGATGTATGTATTATGTATATATGTATGTATTATGTATGTATTATGTATGTATGTATTTACATTCAACAACAAAAAATGTTTTCCTTCTATATGTGTTTCTGATTGAATTATGCAATGTACGTAATTGTACTAACATATATTTTACATTAAAGCAAATATATTTCCTGTTTGAACTACTCTAAAAAAATACACAGCGGTGAAAATACCTCACTTTTATTCTCCTTTCTCTCCACTCACCCGGCCATTTTCACAACAACAGCTGTCATATAACCAATCTAGAGCCGTGTTCACACACACAACTTTAGGCTGACTTAGATAAGGCAAACTAGATGAGGCAAACTAGTTGTGAAAGTGTGTCGAGTCCACACATGCAGTACTTGGCGCGGTTTAAGGCGGAAGTCGATATCTGCGCATGAGCGCGACCATCCAAACCAGCGCCATTTTCGGTTAGTCAACGTCATCACGAGATTGTGTGGATTTGACCTAGATCTGTATTGACTGAATCATATTGTTTTGGAACGGTCCAAACTTCTACTGGGCAGTGAAAACCTAAAAAAAAATGATGACAAAAATATCTGTGCACAGCTAGCTCTTTCATAGACCAAATTATATAGTATGCGCTTGTGATCGACCGGAAAATCAACAAACTTAGCGCTGGACTGCGCATGCATGTGATGTGCTTAAGCCACCTCAAGTAAACCACTAGCATCCACTCACGCAAGATAGGCCGACTCAAGCTAGTTCGCTTAATATAAACTACCTCGCGACACGGTGTACTTGAGGCAAACTAGATGAGTTGACTCAGCCCTAATTTGCCTCAGCGTCGCGTCCACACGGGCAATGTGACTCAGATGAGGCGAACTAGTTGAGGTGACTTAAGGCCCGTGTGTGAACAGGGCTTAGGTCACTCTACACCACCAAGTAAAAAAGTTCAATACTAAGCATGGCCCGCCCTGTGGCACAGATTAGATCTATTCCGAGTTTGTTTGTTTTCCCAAAGAGGTAGTGAGGTCATGAGATTGACCTAATTGGTCAGTTAGTTGCCTCCTCGATTAAAGTTGCATAGTCCGATGGCTTTTGAATTTTAACCTTTTTTAAAATTATTAGATAAATGTATCAGTTTGACCATTATAACATACTAATCATTAATCCGGAGTAACTTTAATGAAAAATTGCCGATTTTGGAGCAATTTGAGCTCAAAGAACCTAAAATAATTTCAGCAAGCTTTCCAAAATTCCTGTAGATATGACACGGATTGCCATCTCGCGATGGTCAGCTCACGTGCGTTGACCTACTATATGTGTAGGTAGTCTGGTCCACTATCATTTGCAACTGGCCAAGTTATGTAATAAGCTAATCCAGCTGGTAAGAGTTATTTGTGCCCCCCCTCACCACCACCCTCCCGCCCGCTGTGTCCCATGTGTCCAGTGAGTGTGTGTGGGAGGGGGAGGGGGAGGGGGGGGAAGGGTTGACTGGGTTGGGGTAGGTATCCGGCCAGTTAAAGCTGCATAGTGCGATGAAGCATCAACTTTTCATATCTAACTTAGATATTGATGCACATATTAAGCATTTATTGCCACATTGAAGGGAACACTGAGACAATTTGTTATAACCTGTTACTGTTGAAGCCTTTTGGTGTCACAGTTTTGGCATGCTTGCCAAACTAAGTTTGCATGTTTGAATTTCAAATATCTCAAAACTTATCCATTTAAAATCAAAGTTACTTTAACCTGAAATAAGGTAGATTATAACAATCAATTTAATATATTTATCTCAGAAAATGACCAGAACGCAAAACCATCGGACTATGCAACTTTAAGCTTGTGACATCTATCGGCAGAATTTGGAACTATTCTAGTTGGGTCGTTTTCCCGACTGCCTATGATTTCACGTGCTATATCCCTGTCAAGAATTTAGTATTTTTTTCTTGAAGATTTATACTGCCTGTCATGGATAAGTCTGAATAGACTTGCTTTCACCATTAGACAGTTTGTCGATAGAAAGCCCGAGCCTACACTTTTACCGACCCAAGGGATTTTTAACCTCCGACACCAAATAGACATGGTATGAGAGCAACAAGCCTTTGAGGACGCTGTAAGTTATACACAGCGGTGGAAATCCAAATTGGCAGAGGTGGGGGCACGGGGAATCGAACCACCAACCTTCAGATTAGGAATCCGACCTAGTAAAAAGTCAGACACTCTAACCACTCCGCCACAGAGAACACCACTGCTTGAATATATTCAGATATTCATATCGCAACATGCATCAAGTTCTTATCCTGGTAATATATATATATATAAATATAAATATATATATAAATATATATATATATATATATATATATATATATATATAAAAGACAAATATAATGTATTTTTCTTCTGGGTTTCACCGGCGCTCTCTTCACGTGTATTTTGTGGTGTGTAACTAGTTACGCAAATATTATTCGAGCAGAGTGTAAGTTAGTCTTTGGTCAATAACGATTTTGTAAACTTGATTTTTTGTGTCCGAGTTGAATAATATCATCATTTAATTGATAAAAATTAAAGTAAAAAGGATAAGAATTTAACCACTGAAAATAAAGACAAATTACTATTAATATTAAGGACAGAAGTACCTACCCTCTCTTCCCCTCTCTCCCTCTCTCTTCCTCTCACCCTCTCGCTTTTGCTCTCTCCCCTCTCTCTTCCCCTTTCTCTCTCCCTCTCTCTTTCCCTTTCTCTCCCCTCTTTCCCTTTCTCTCCCCTTCTCTTTCCCCCTCTTTCCCATTTCTCTCCCTCTCTGTGCTGGTTCTTAGTATGTACATAAAATAGTATATTAAATTAGGTTATGCTGTCAAAAGTTTAATTCCTTCTAAAAAGAGAGGAAATAAATGATAAGTATTGTTAACTAGATTTGTGTCTGTGTTTAATTAGGGACATATAAAATATAACAGACATGTAATTGTGTTTTGATATCTAAAATTGATATAGTTAATTTGAACAAATAGACATATAAACATATAAGCATCTCGTAACAGTAGACATGTCACAACATAACGGATATGTAAGTATTCTTAAATATATCATAACAGTACACATACACAGTGCATACAGACAGATACCATTTTTTTCCATCAGATCAAGCTGTCTTGCCATTATAGTGATCCGGTGGGCAAGATGACCCAGTCTTTAATGAGATTCCGCTGCTCCTTTCCTATCTTGGAGGCGGTGTTGGGGCTAGGAACAATGTCTACGTCTGCCAGGTTTTGTCCCTCTCTCCACGCTCCGGGGACAAAGTTGTGGTTCCCAGTCTCTGGACGATCCAGTTGCTGGTTCTTCAGCCGTGGGTAGCACATCCTCATCAGGCTAGGATGCCAAAATCATTCTCCACCACTCTCCTAGCTCTGGAGAGCCAGTAGTTGAAAAGTTGCTCCTCATTTGTCAACCCCCTCCTGCTGTATGGCTTCATCATGGTTGGTCGCAGGGTGAAGGCATCATCACCAATTAGAAAATATGGTACATCCTTCTGGCCGTCCATGATCGGTTCAGGGTCCAGAAAACTGATGGTGGCAACTTCAGTGCCCGCCTTCAGCTCCGAGTCGTTGTTGATCTGGGCATCAGACGGGGAGCCCATACCCCCATGATCTGCCCAGATGAACTTGTAGTCCACGTCTACAAGTGACAACAGGACCACGGAGTAAAACCCCTTGTAATTGTAATACAGTGACCCACTCTTTGGAGGGCACCGGCAGGCAATGTGCTTCCCATCTAGAGCGCCACTTCTCCAGGAATTGGTTGGTGATGGCACGCCATCCTTGTGGAGTTGTCGGACACATCATGACCTCGTCCAGGTTCTCATCGATGAGGCCCTGACAGACTTCATGCACGATGAGCGACTGTGTTGTGGGAGACCCTCCACCCGAACTTCATGGACGAGTATTTGTTCCCAGACGCCAGGTGCCGCAGAGTAAGTGCGATCTTCAGCCCAGGCTTGAGCGGCACCAGGTATGTTGTCTGCTTTTTGGCGATCCTCGGTCCTACCCACGCCACAATCTCGTCAAACAACTGGGGGAGGCATCCGCACAAAGTTCACGAACGACACAGTGTCCCCGCTGCGGAGCTCAACGACAAGCTTGTCGTACAAGCCAAACTGTGGCTGCCTCCCAATCCAGGGTCTGACCCACATTATCCACTGCTGCCTCCTCCTTCTCCTCTCGACACGGGCCGCCAGAAGAGCCATGAGGTAGAGATCTAGCTCATGCTGGTAAATGCCAACTCGGTGCTGATCTCTAAGCAGTGGTGCCTTTATATACCGACAGCCAACATGCTAGGGGCATGCTTGCATACTTTAACGGAACGTTGTGCGTATATTATATACGCCAGAGTCATGTGGAGGGCGCTGGTTGAACGTGTCCCAACATACCCTCACCTACCCCTAACGCGCTCCTAACGTATGCCAACGTACACCTAGCGTACATGTAGTGTATGAGGAACGTACGTTGACAATTTTGAACATGCACACAAATCTTTAGCACCTCGACATAAGACGACCTATGACGCCGTATCCCGAGCGTACCCGACATATGCCCAACATATACGTAATGTATGACGCCGTACGCCAATGTGTTGGTCGAAAATCACATACGTCGGCATACGCTAAGTCCATACGTTGTAGTGTGACAGCCCCTTATCCCAGCAGAGGGAGTAGGCCCTGAGTGTATCCACACCCAGACCTGCCAGCACCACTATGTCTATTTACATCCCACTCAGGCACCACCAGCCCATACATATATATATACATACATGTGGCTGGTCACGTACACCGATCAGTAATTGAACATTTGCATTCCCCCCTATGCCGTATATCGGATCATTTTAATCAGTCCTTGCCCTATCGGCTAGGAAGCGACAAGTATATTTTTGGTAAGTCATTGATTTAACTCGACCAGGAACCAAAGTCCCATCTCCCACACGTGAGGCACTAGATAAAAGATTCACCCGGTACTTGTAGTACACGGGTGAAGGACAACATAGTGTAAATACAGGCGAAAATAGGTGTAGTATGGAACATGAAGTAGAAACTGTGGCTCCAGAATCAAATGGCTGCATATATTGCCACAGAGTTGGTGAAATGGGAGAGAATGCAAAAAGACAAGATGGCGGCCAGAGAACACCGTCGATTTCACTTTTAAATTTTATTAAACTAGATATTATATTATATTTTTCAACTCAAAGGTAGTGGGCTATCAATAAGACATATGTAAAGAATAAATGTTGCTTCTTAGATTGTGAAATTAGGCTCTCATTTCCTTAACCCGCTTTTTCGACCGTTTTTATATAGGGTTGGTATTCACCCGTGTACTGCGAGTACCGGGTGAATACTTTATCTAGCGAGGCACATGCTCTACTGATTCGACCACCAACCCTGGTAAGTTGGATATTTAAAATCACATTTAGATAAGTTTCATGGTTTCAAAAATTTGCTACTTTCATCGGTAGAGCGCCGGCTTCCCTCGGGCAAGGTCGGAATTCGAATCCTGGCTGAGTCAAACCAATGACGTACAAAATTTATACTTGTCGTTTCCTAGCCTGCCACTCGGCACGAGTAGGATAGGGTGAGGACTGGTTAGCTCAGTGTCAGGATAATGTGAGTGACATGGATATCAGGTCAAGGTGCCAGCGGCCTGATTTCCCAGTGGGGAATCACTATAAAGTCGCCATGAGTGCGCACTGTCACAATTAAATTTGCATAGTCTGATGAAGCATCAAATTAAAAAAAAAACTAAATAATTATCTAGAATTGATTTGACATATCTAGCTTAGATACTGGTGCTCTTATTAAGTAGTTATGCCAAATAGAAGGGAATACCGACGCAATTTAACAGAACCTGTTACTGCTGAAGTATATGCTGTATGGTGGCATGCTTGCCAAAACTAATTTTGATGTTTATTCTTCAAATATCTCAAAACTTAGCCATTTAAAAATCAAAATCACTTCAAACATAAGTAAGGTAGATTATAACAATCAGTTTAATATAGTTATCTCAGAAAAGTGACAGAAACTCAAAACCATTGGACTATGCAACTTTATAGTCGCTACTATTCCTGATATGACCTTAGATGTTGCCAGGACGTAAAACTCCAATAAACAACCAATCATAGAACGTAAAACCCCAAACACACAAACAAACTAAGCAGGCCCCAGCAAGCCACATTCCACTGAGAGCTGTCATCGTGTCATGTGCCAGTTGTATTCGGCTCAAGCATAGGCCGTGACGTGCAACCCACTAAACAGCTAAGCCAGCGGTAACCAGAGAAGAATCACTTCCGCCACCAAACTCAGAAGACTTCACCTGTGGAAGGTAAGAAATACCAGCCAGTAGGACCGCGATGACTGTTTGTTTGTTGTTGTTTTACGTCCTAGCAACATCTATGGTCATATCAGGATGGGTACCGACTTGTGACAGTGCGCACTCATGGCGACTTTATAGTGCTGCCCCACTGGGAGACCAGGCCGCCAGCACCATGACCTGATGTCCCACTCAGTCACATTATCCTGACACTGAGCCAGTCCTTGCCCTATCCTAATAATGCAGAGTGACTGGCTAGGAAGCAACAAGTATCAATTTTTAAGTCATTGGTTTGACTCGACCAGGGTTCGGACCCACCATACCACGGTCTACCAACACGGGAGATGGACGCTCTAACTCATTCGGCCATCCCACAACACTGCCTCCAGGACAGGGCTGCTTAACAACTCTTTAGAAAACGGGTCGGGAAACTGGGTTACAAACCTTAGCTACATGTGAAGTGATAGAAATAAGTACAATTTTGCCTCTGTCCACCGGACAAGTAGTTTCACTTGTCCGTCTGAATTTTCCACAGTACTTACCTTCTCACATAATAATAATAATAATAATAATAATAACAATTATATACAATTATATACATTTTTTATTTTTTTTTGGTGACAAGTTTTTTATTCTGCCCATAACGTATAAGCTCCCGTGAGGGTGCTTGTTTTCAACGCTGGACAGCTGTGATACTGGATTGGTCTGGTCCTGCACTCAGGAGTCTTTACCTGATCTTTCTCGGGTCAACCTTTGCGGTTTTGGGTGTTAGTAGTTTCTATATTAGTTTTTTTGTTAATTTTCAAGTTTTTTCCTAACCTGTATATGATAACTTAGCCTACTATGTACATCTACGCAGATGACATACATGCCTGTGGGAGAGGATCCCATCCCATTGTGGTTTGTTACAGCATCCATGCCCTGTCCTTAGATAGTACACCAGTGTGCCAGAACACCCCTGGACCCTTCAGGACTGCGACTAGGTGGGATGGCTGTGTTGTATGGTTAGCCATTTTGTATTTCAGGGTGATTCGGATGCATGACCGTGGCCTGCCTGGTTCTGCTTTGGTTTGTGCCAGTACACATTCCCAGATGGACTGCGCCCTATGGTGATAGTCATTTCGAATTCCTTAGTACTTAGTAGGGCTAGTTTCTGTATTTGTAATATCTACCATCATCTGATTTGTGTGATCAAAAGGACGACCACCAATTAATTTTTTTTTTTATTTGGTCTTAACCATTATGGGCAAGGTAAATAAATTCACAACACACACAATTCCCATCGGCACCATCACCATGTTTACTGGTTATTTTCGCCAACCAGGCAATGCGCACGCGCCGAAAAGCTACACTACAGCAAAGACCCTATAATACTAAGACGGCTCACTCCCTATCTCTCCCATGGTAATGGAAATTGTGCAGTGCCACCTTGTGGTGGGTTTGATCAGCCCGGCTGCTGGTTGGTGTTTCGCATGTGAACACATACAATTATATTATACATGAGATAGGTAAGTATGAATACACATCAATATGAAATTGCTATGAACAAATACCCATCATCATCAGCATCATCATCAGCATCGCCATCATCACACATCTTTCACATTCATATATACATTTATACATATAATATAGCACCTGTTTAACCAAGAGAACAGCCAACGCACCAAGTGGTGGGTTTGATCATTTTGATAACACAATACATGCTGAGTGAGCCGTCTTAGTATTATAGGGTCTTTGACTACAGTGTTGAGTGTAAGCAAAACATAGACCCCCCCCCCCCCCGCCTAAAAAACTGTCTATTCAATTCAATTGAATTCAATACTTTATTTCAGACTCAGCATTATGGTAGTTACAAAAATTGGTCCGTAGTAGGTATACATAAAAATAAATGTGAATAACATACAAGTAACAGTATGAATACTACAATACTAAACATGATCAAAATGTTGGTCTACATATAGATACAAGATTCACCCCGTACTGCTGCAGTAGGGGTGCAAACCAACCCTATGTAAAAGCTGTCGAAAAAACGGGTCAATGAATTGAGAGCCTAATTTCACAATCTAAGAAGCAACATTTATTCTTTACAAATATCTTATTGATAGCCCGCTACCTTTGAGTTGAAAAATATAATATAATATCTAGTTTAATAAGATTTAAAAGTGAAATCGACGGCGTTCTGCGGCCGCCATCTTGTCTTTTTGCATTCTCTCCCATTTCACCAAATCTGTGCCCATATAAGTAGCCATTTGATACTGGAGCCACAGTTTCTAGTTCATGTTCCATACTAACCCTATTTTCGCCGATATTTACACTACGTTGTCCTTCACCCATGTACTACAAGTACCGGGTGAATCTTTTATCTAGTCTACATACAGTAGTAGTTTGTACCAACACCTCCATGGCATATGGCAGAGGTAAATCTGAGATCACTCTCTCCTACTTTCAGAAGTCCCTCCCTGTATTTGCTGACTTGTAAAGTCTAGTAATAAATTTGAATATTAGATTCCTGATAACAGCCTGGAAGGCTATTCTTCTATGGGAGAAGATCGAACCCACGACCTCGCAATGTCCGGTAATAACCGACTGGTCGACGTTATGCATTAATTATTCATTCCAAAGATACACATTTGGTTGGTTTCTTCTGGCCGACAGTGTCGAACCGTGTTAACCATTTGACCTACATCTTTAACCACTGAAGTCTGACCCACTTTTGTCGGGTTCACTTATAACCCTGTCACACTACGACGTAACAGGCCACCGAGTGGGCAATGTAAAAATCACTTTTTTACATTGCGATACGTAGAAATTCTCGGCGTTTCCAGGCCAAATCCTTCCAAGGGCACAACTCCCCCTTCAGCAACCTATACGCATGCAAGATTACAGGCAAAGACGGAAAGAAATACACATCAGCCGAACAATACTACTGTTCTATCGTGGCCAAATTTCATGACAAACATGACCTAATGAGGCTGATAGACAATGCAGAAAATCCATACACGATAAAGGCAATGGCCAAGAAAATATGGAGATCGCCAGAATGGTGCAAAACCAACGAAAAAGTCCTGGAAGACATCGTATGTGCGAAATTCACTAAAAATGAGAAATTAAAGAAAAAATTAATCAATGCTCCAGGCAATGCATTCAGAGAGTGTACAAAGTGCCCATACTGGGGCTCAGGTAGGTTCCTGTACAGTGGCAGTGAAGGGGAAACAGTCAAACAGGGATACAAGAATAGAATGGGAGAAATCCTACAAAAAGTCAAGGTAAGCCTCACAAACGCTAAAGAATAGAAACCAAAATTAATAAGCAAAATAAAGTAAATATAAAATAGACCCATAAACCCAAGCAAGCAACACAGCAAAATAACTTATTAATTATGTATGAAACTATATATAACAAAACAGGGCATATGTACTGTATGCACCAGCCCATACGCCCATAAAACAATCTAAACAAAGTTAAAAACTCGCGAAATCTAACAAACGCCGAACCTAAAGGTAAAGAAAGATGGTAGATGAAATTGAATGCAGCCTGGGAAGGGGCACGCACTTTGCCCACCTAAACTGCCAGAGTGCATCCAATAAAATAGACACAATAAAAATGGACCTAAAAAATGAAAATCTTGATGTTTTAACACTGTCAGAAACATGGTTCACTGAGAGACATCAAGACAACACCCTCAACATAGAAGGATATAGGCTTGTACGTAATGACAGACAGCAAATTAACATAGCAAACCTAACAAAAAAAGGTGGAGGGGTTGCAATCTACTGCAAAACCTAAAAAAATCTAGACACTGAGGCCCTAAAAATAGCAAACAACTCAAATGAACACCTGGAGCTACTATGGTGCCTATTAAAAAATGAGAAGCAGGCTAACATAGCCATAGCAAGCCTCTACAGACCACCATCCGGGGATATTGAAACATTCCTTCCAACTCTAGAGAAAAGTATAAATACAGTGAGAAAACTAACAAATGCAGAAATCTTTGTGCTAGGGGACTTCAACATAAACTACAGTAGCAACGACAAAAATAAACTAATGCTACAAACCACTATCAAAATCCTAGGGGTACAGCAACTTATTACAGACAGCACAAGACTAGGAAACAATAGCTCAACAATTGACCTAATACTAACCAACTCAAACCATGCCACAAAATGGGGCACTAGAAGCTGGGGTATAAGTGACCATGAGCTAATATATGTAACGAGGAAAAAACTCAAAAGCACAAGCCAATATATATATAAGATGGGCAGATCCCTAAAAAACTACTCAAAAGAAACACTACAAAACCACCTATATGAAAATATAGACCTCACAACAGACAGAGATGACCTTGATATCTACTGGAATAACATTGTCACAGAAATAAAACAATCATTAGATGAGATGTGTCCCATAAAGAAACTAAAAATACAGAGAAACCAAGACCCGTGGGTAGACAGGGAACTGTTAACGCATATCGCAACAAAACGAAGGCTAGCTGACAAAGTGAAACGTACTAAAGACCCAGAGGATAAAAGGGCCTATAATACTGCCAGAAACAACTCCCTCAAAGCAGTAAGGGCAGCAAAAAAGAAATATATAATAAAACAAGACAAGGACTGGGGAAGCAACGCAAATAAGTTCTGGAAAAATGTAAGCTTACTATTCCCCCAAAATAAGATAGAAGAACGCATAAGCTTCCAGGATAAGGATGGAAATACACACACAGATAGTGATGCAGCAAACAAACTAAATACACACTTTGCCACGGTAGGACAAAGGTTATCAAAGAAATTCACAAGAATCTGGGAAAACAAGTCAGAAAATATCCAGGATGAAATCCCCACCTGCAAAACTGACCTAAAAGAACTAACACAGCTAATAAATGACATAGATGAAAACAAACCAAGTGGAATAGATGGAATCCCCACAAAAATACTAAAAGAGGCACTCCAAGCGATCCCAGATACCATGGTCGACCTGTTCAACATATCATTTGAGCAGGGACACTTCATCACAGCATGGAAGATGGCAACCATCACCCCCATATACAAAAGTGGTGACAAACAAAACATGGGGAACTACAGACCAATATCAATCTAGCAAATACCAGGCAAGCTAATTGAAAAAATATTCCACAGGCACATAAATGCGCACCTGGAAAAAACCAATATACTAAACAAGAGGCAACGAGGTTTCAGAAAACTCCACTCCACATCAAAAACAATAGCAAACCTAACAAGTGATGTGCTGGCATCCTTGAACCAAAAGAAATTAGTTGGAGCAGTATTCATTGACTTCAGCAAAGCCTTTGACACTGTAGACCACAGCATATTAATAAGAAAATTAAACAACATGGGCATTAAATCCAAATCAATAAACTGGATAAAATGCTACCTAAACAACAGGCAGCAAAAAACTAAAGTAAATGGTACACTCTCAGACCAACAAACTATCACCTGTGGTGTACCCCAAGGATCAGTCCTGGGACCACTACTATTTATACTATACATAAATGCCCTAGAAAAATGGCTGGAGACAGAATGTCTCCAGCTATATGCGGATGACACTGTCATATATGCAGAAGGAAGCACAGTAGAGGAGGTAGCAAGCAAACTGAACAACCTCCTGCTAAAACTGGACAGCTGGTGTGAATCCAATAAAATAACAATCAATGCAAATAAATCTAAAACAGTACTCTTCTCACATACAGCAATCACAGGAAGAAACCTACAATGCACACTAGGAAACCAAACACTGGAAAGTGTAAATCACTACTGTTATGGTATTCCGTTTGCATATGTTAGGAATCCATTTGTAGGTCCAGCTCATAATAATAAAAGGCATTCTTTTACTAGCAACTCAAGCATGGTGTTGACTCCCCATAAAAGCACCCACAACATGGTGTCAGATGTGTAACAAGCATATAAAAGAAGTAGGAAAGTGGTCAAGAAGGTTATTTACAGTTTGTAGATCAACCAGGAACAGGTAGGAGAGCATTTTTTGACTTTATAGGTCGCAAGTTGACCAAAGAAGTGAGCTATAAGGGACTCACACTCAAGGCCTTTGTTTTGGTAGAGGAGCATTCTGATTGGCTAAGACTAAGAGCTTCAGAAGTAGTACCACCTTTCACACTAGGTGTCCCCACCAGTAAACAACTGTCTACAATTAAGAGAATCAAGTGGTTTTTTAAGAATACATGGTAGAGATTTCTTCCCAACACATTTTATTAAGAAGAATGCAGGGTAGGAAAATCCTATATAAATATATACAGAACAAAAGTGTGTAAAGAAGAATTATCACCAGAAGAAAAGTCAAAATGCCAGACAATGAACCACCACCACAAGTACTCACAAATATACCCCCTCCAGCCCCTATGGAAATACAAGGAGACCCCGGAGAAAACTGGAAGTTCTTCAAAGCATCATGGGTAAACTATGAAATTGCAACAAGGCTGGACAAGCAACCCCCAACAGTGAGAGTGGCCACACTGTTAAGCATCATGGGAAAAGATTGCTTCAGGAAGTACCAGCATCTGGCTATAACTGAAGAAGAAAGAAAAAGTACAACAGACATTTTGAGAAAAATAAGTGAGCACTTTGAGCCTCAACACAATGTGATTTTTGAAAGATACAAGTTCAACACCGCAGATCAAAAAGAGGGTGAAGGAATTGAAGTGTACGTCACACGACTAAGAGAGCTCGCCAGTTCATGTGAGTATGGCAATCTCACGGATGAGATGATAAGAGACCGGATCGTACTTGGGATCAGGACAAGAGAAGTCCAAGGACGGCTGCTCAGGATGCCCAACCTCGACTTAAACAAAGCGATTGAGAAGTGTAGGTCAGCCGAAGTAACAAGCCATCAACTAAGCCAGATGGGAGGCGCAAGCAGTTCACAATCAGAAGAGGCAGTGAACTACACCAAGCATCAGAAGAGGAAAGACCAGAAGAAGACTGGAAAAATACTGGTGCAAAGCAAGGATATGTGCCTCTACTGCGGCCAGAGCAGACATAAGAAAAGAGAAGATTGTCCTGCCCTAGGAACCACATGCAGAAAGTGCGGAAAGAAAAACCATTGGACAAAAATCTGTCAGTCGGAAGAAGCAAAAGACAAGACCTATTGGAAACTGAAGAAAAGCGAAGGGAAGAGAGTGAACAAGGTAGACGATTCCGATGAAGACAAATCTAGCTCGGACGAATCAGCATTCTGACAAGAGGTTCACACAAATTCAGGTCATGGAAAGCAATATTACACAAAGCTTGCAGTCACAAAACCAGATGGTCAGAAGAAACCAGTGCGCTGCCAGCTAGACTGTGGATCAACAGTTAATTGCATTGACCTTAGTACGTACATCAGCTTAATGGAGGACGACGATCCCCCATTGAAGAAGACTAAGAGCAAGCTGCGTATGTACAATGGAACCATAGTAAGACCCCTCGGAACAGCACTGCTCGAATGCACCTGCAATGGATTAACAGGAAACGTAAAGTTTGAAGTACTTCCAACAGCACCATGTCCACTACTCACAGGTGAGACATGTGAAAGATTTGGACTGTTGAAGATCAACAAAGAGCAATTAGTCCATACAGTGGTAAATGAGAAAATAACCCCAAACAGTAACTTGACGAAAGAAGTCATTACTCAGAAATACAAGGATGTCTTCACAGGATTAGGACATCTGCCAGGAATATGCCACATTGAGCTTGATGAAAGCAGACACCCTGTCCAGCATGCACGAAGAAAAGTGCCTATACCCCTAAGAAAAGAACTCAAATCAAAGATCGATCAACTACAAGAAGATGGAATCATAAGTCAAGTGACACAGCCAACAGATTGGATAAACTCGATGGTCGCAGTGAAGAAGCCAGGCAAACTAAGAGTGTGTTTGGATCCACGAGATCTAAACAAAGCCATCAAGAGACCACACTATCCAATGCCTACACTTGAAGATGTAGCCCCACGTTTGGCACAAGCAAAGATATTCTCTGTAGTTGATGCAAAAGATGGATTTCTCCAAGTTGTACTGGATGAGTCATCATCTCTGCTTACCACGTTCTGGACTCCATTCGGAAGATACAAGTGGAACAGATTACCATTCGGAATAAGCAGTGCCCCAGAAGAATTTGAGCGAAGACTCACCGAAGCACTTGAAGGACTGGAGGGAATAGCAGTGGTAGCAGATGACATTCTAGTCTTCGGCTGTGGAGAAACCTACAAAGAAGCTGAAGAACATCATGACAAAGCGATAATCGCACCCCTCGAACGAGCGAGAAAAAAGAATCTGAAGCTGAACAAGTCAAAGCTGAAGTTCAAGGAAAAGCAGGTAACCTACATGGGTCATGTCCTCACAGATCAAGGAATCAAGCCAGATCCACAGAAGATCCAGGCAATCAAGGACATGCAACGACCAGGAAATGCAGCTGCAGTCCTAAGACTTCTAGGCATGTTAAACTTCCTAGGTCAATACCTGCCAAACCTATCACACATCACAGAACCACTCAGGAAACTAACACATGAAGATGCAGAGTGGGAATGGAAACCGAAGCATGAGGCAGCACTTGAAGAAATCAAGAAACTTCTTACCCGAGAGCCATGCCTCCGCTACTATGATGTTAACGAAGAAGTCACCATCGAAGCAGATGCAAGTCAATTTGGACTGGGAGCTGTACTCTACCAGAAGAGCCAACCAGTCGCATGGGCATCACAAACATTGACGAAAACAGAGCGAAACTATGCACAGATCGAGAAGGAGATGCTCGCAATTGTTTACGCTTGCGAAAGGTTTGATCACTTTCTACATGGAAAGCAGTCTGTCAATGTGATCACAGACCACAAGCCACTGGAGACCATCTTCCAAAAGCCCATTCTGAGTGCACCGAAGAGACTCCAGCGTATGAGACTTCGACTTCAGAAGTATTCTCTGAAGGTGACGTACCAACAAGGAAGCAAAATGTTTGTGTCCGATACACTATCACGGGCACCCAGTAAAGTAACAGCAGCAACAACTGATACAAGTTCAGCAGTATTCTACACAGAGTTGGAACAGATCGAGTGTGGATCAGATGCCAACGTGTCAGACCTCCGGATGCAGCAAGTTCGAGAACAAACCCAACAAGATCCAACGATGCAAGTCTTGATGAATGTTATTTTGACAGGATGGCCAGAAGATAAGGTAGCAGCACCTCTCTGTGTACGTGAGTTCTGGACCTTACGCGATGAACTAAGTACACAAGATGGAATCGTGTACAAGGGAACACGCATTGTCATCCCCAAATCTCTACGACCAGAGATGCTGGCCAGAATTCACTTGACTCATCAAGGAGTTGAAGCCTCTACTAGGAAGGCAAGGGCAAGCCTCTACTGGCCACGAATGGCAACGGAGATCCGCGAAGTGATTCAAACATGCAGCACATGCCAAGAACATCAGTGTTCTCTGTGGCGGAGTGGTTAGAGTGTCTGACTTTTTTCTAGGTCGGACTCCTAATCTGAAGGTCGGTGGTTCAATTCCCCATGCCCCCATCTCTGCCAATTTGGATTTCCACCGCTGTGTATAACTTACAGCGGACATCCAAAGCCCAGTGCGCTCTCATACATGTCTATGTGGTATGGGAGGTTAAAAATCCCTTGGGTCGGTAAAAGTGTAGGCTCTGGCTTTCTATCGACAAACTGTCTAATGGTGAAAACAAGCCTATTCAGGCTTATCCATGATAGGCAGTATAAATCTTCAACAACAACAAAAATCAGAGTGCACAACCGAAACAACCGATGAAAAGCCATGCAATTCCAAAACACCGCTGGCAGATTGTATCATCAGACATCTTTACATTGCATGGGAAAAACTACATTGTCTTGGTGGATCACTACTCTGATTACATTGAAGTGACCGAGCTGAACACCAACACTACATCCAGAGGAGTAATTGATGCCTGCAGGGTACACTTTGCCACTCATGGCATACCAATGATGCTGATTAGTGATAATGGGCCCCAATACACTTCAGAAGAGTTCAAGAACTTTGGGACTCAGTGGGCCTTCAAACATGTAACATCATCTCCATTGTACAGCCAGGGAAACGGCAAAGCCGAGTCAGCAGTGAAAATAATGAAGAACCTGCTCAAGAAGGCTGAAAGAGACAAGAAGGACAAGTGGATCACAATCCTCGAATGGCGAAATACTCCCACAACGGGCACTGACAATAGTCCAGCACAGAAACTCTATTCCCGCAGAACGAGGTCAATGATACCAGCAGCAGACAGTCTAATGGAACCAAGGATCATTGAAAACACAAGGTCCAAGATCATTGAAAAGCGAAAAAAGGCAAAGCACTACTATGATCGCAGTGCTTCTGACCTTCCCAAGTTACATCCTGGAGAGACTGTCTGTGTACGACCAGTTCACCCTCAAGACAAAAAGTGGCAAAAGGGAAGTTGTGTACGAGAAGTAGCCCCGAGATCATACGAAGTGGAAGTGGATGGAAGAGTCCTGAGGCGCAACCAGCGACATATCAGGGCAACCGTCGAGCCTGAGGAAGGAACTGTGGAAAAGATACAAGATGCAAATGCGAATCCTGTGGCACAGGAGCCAGCAGTGCCTGACAGTCCAATGAAGATCACCGAAGGGACGAGGCCTTCTCTGAATAAAGTCATCAACGGAGCCAATCCAAGAACCACAAGAAGTGGCAGATCTATAAAGCCGCCATCATGGCTAAATGACTTTAATTGAGTGTCAAATAAGAATAGACAGCATGGCCATAATAATGCCTGTGGAGACCAAAGGTAGTCTACACCTAATGACTTCTACCACATGCTGTACTATTTTACGCACAGATCTTGTGATATATTTAAGATACAAAGCACAGACATTAGCATATCGTTCTTAAAGACTATATTAACAAATTACTTTACTATATCATAGACTATACAGGCTGGACTCATCTCATTTAAAAGAAAGGGGATGTTATGGTATTCCGTTTGCATATGTTAGGAATCCATTTGTAGGTCCAGCTCATAATAATAAAAGGCATTCTTTTACTAGCAACTCAAGCATGGTGTTGACTCCCCATAAAAGCACCCACAACAACTACAAATACCTAGGCCTAGAACTGGATAACCAGCTAAACTACAATCTGTGTTTAACAAAAATCATACAAAAAGTAAATCACAAACTATGGCTATTTGCTAAACTAAGAAACTATATGACACAAGATATGTCAATAAAAATCTTCAAAGGCATGGTACTCCCCTACTTTGACTATGGGGATGTAATCTACATGGGTGCTAAAAAAGAGCTACTTAAAAAATTGCAGATACTACAAAATAGGGCCTTGAAAATATGCCTGAAAGTAGACAAACTACACCCCACTTATGACCTACACAAAAGATCTAAAGTAAAGCTACTAGAAAACAGAAGGATAATCCACCTAAAAACATTAGCATATGGATACAGCCAAGACATTAAGCGTCTAACCCAACCACTAAGGGACACCAGAGCAAGCAAGGCACCACTACTAAGACAGACCAGAAGCCAGATCAAAGCCCATGAAAGGAGCACACTGGAAATGGCCGCCAAGGCATGGAATGCACAAACGGTGAAAGAAAGACAAATCCCTGACCTAAAAACGTACAAAAAATATCTGTGCAAAATAAAAACTGGGAACCCCAACTGAACTGCACCACAAGGGGAAGGTGATATGTCACGGCCCACCAACTGGACAGCCCAGGGCGGGATAACCGGAAATATAAAAGCCAGATAACATATCCAACAACAATATAAATCAAATCAATTTCAAACAAACATAACTCAACCACCTATTACGTACAAGCCTATGGAAATGTAAATAAAATAGGCCAGTATAGAATTAAGTAGAAAAAAGCGGAAAACTCTTCCCAAGAAAACCCCAAAACACTAACATAGAACCTTAAGAAAACAACTAACATAGTAATAAGAATAGAACAAAAATACAATGCCAAGAGGGCCCAAAAAAACTAACATAGACTACTAAACGTACCAACAGACTATCTATCTGCTACTGAAATGCAGACAATCAAATAACTTATCAGCAGCTACTGTTTGGTAAGACAACACCAACACTACAGCTGGCCAGCATTGAAAACAAGCCTGGGTACCCAGGCTTACATGCTATGGACAGAATAAATACAGCCTCAATAAAAAAAAAAAAAAAAAAAAAAAAAAAAGATGTCAGTGAAACGTAGTGGACGTAGGCGAAACGTTGGTCCAACGAAGTTGTAGCGTGTCTCAACGAGTTAGAACGTAAAAGAAAAAAGGCCTAACGTAAGGCTAATGAGCCTCCTGCGCATAAGGCGTCAGCCTAGTGAAACCATAGCGACAGCTTCGTGTAGGAGTCGTGTAGTAGTCGTGTAATTACGCCCGCCCTAACGTAGCTACGTGTGACTTTGGCGTAATTCGTAACGTGAGTCGACGAGAGGCCCATGAGTGAGCGCCATCAGTCTAATGACAGTCCAGCCTGCTCAGCGTAAGGACAGTGAGGCAAAATGTTCACACCATGTTACCAGGTTTACTCACGTTCGAAGAACATTGGCACATATTACATACATTACGTGCGCACCAGCCGTTCGTCAACTACGTCGAATACGTCAAGACACATTGGACTTACGTTAGACTAATGTTAGACACACGTCAGAGACACATTAGTCCTATGTCGAGATACGTTAATACCACGTTGTCAGCACGTGGGCTGCACGATCCTCCCGGCTCTCCGTCAGTCTACTGTAAGCTGGCGTAGCTCAACATAGACCGACGTAGCGCTAACGAACGTCTAACATATCTGGGCATAAGCCTAACGTGAGCGGAACGTAAGCCCAACATAACAGCCTGTACGTCGAGCTACGTCGAAAGTTTTGGGTATGTCCGAACCTTGACTTTTGTCACCGTATCTCGACATAACTCGACGTAACTCAATGTAACTCGAGATATCTCGAGGTA
This sequence comes from Branchipolynoe longqiensis, assembly GCA_030323885.1. Lineage (NCBI taxonomy): Eukaryota > Metazoa > Annelida > Polychaeta > Phyllodocida > Polynoidae > Branchipolynoe > Branchipolynoe longqiensis. The sequence goes on from CM059189.1 coordinate 53,888,791, forward strand.
GGCTTAATGAACGAGTAACGTATCTCGACGTAATGGCCAAATTTCACCTATGTTGGCTGACGCTACCGCGTTACGTCATAGTGTGACAGGGCCATTAGCCCACATTTTGAACCCATCTTGTGAAATCACTCTGCCCCCCACATGTCGTTGAAGGCATGCTTGTCTTGCGCGCATATATATATATATATATATATGTATATATATATATATATATATATATATATATGCCTACACATAGCCGAGGCCTCGACCTCGGCGAAACACCGATTATGCTCCAACTATACTAAAGGGCCTGTTACAGTACGACGTATAGCCTCAATGTGCGCCAACGTATCTGATTTTCGACCAACACGTCGACGTACGTCGTCATATGTTATGTGTATGTTGGGCATATGGCGTATATGTTCTGGATACGTCGGTATACGTTGTCTTACGTCAACACGTGTTGAGGCTGCGAAAACATTTTGTGCATGCTCAAAATTTTCAATGTGTGTCGACATGTGGTTCATACATTGAAGTACACTGTGTGTACGTTTGGGATACGTCAGCGTACGTTTGGAGTACACTGGGGATACTTTGGTATATGTTGCTGGACGTTAGCCATACGGTCAGCCGGTGGGAACATGCAGTCCGCTTACAGTCTGCATACTGCCAATGGATGCATTACATACTCATAACATACTTCGAACATATGCCTGCCGTATCTCCAGCGTATTTAACATATACGCCATACTTCTAGCGATGGAGTAATGAATGTAAAGTTGGTCAGCGTTCTGTGAGCGTATGCGAGGGTTTTGCAAATGTTTTGCGAGGCACATGAACACTCTCATATGCTAGCAATACATCAGAGATATGTTCTGCATATGTTACGTAAGTTGTGTGTATACGCCCATTTTGTTGTAATGTCTTGGGAAAGCTATTGATGTCTTCCAACCCACATTAACGGTTGGGTGTTACTTTTGATGAGCCTTGCGGCTGTCTCAAGTTTTGCTCTCTTCTGTGATTCTTCATCACCTTCTTTGTTTTGTGAGATTGAAATACAATCTGAGGATGTGTGCCCTTTTCTCTCTCATTGAGAAATTAATTTAGAAGCCAATTTAGAAGATCGGGATCTCACATTGTGGTGTCCTCTTGGATTTGTCAATAAATAATTAACTGAAGGTAATTTCATTGATTCAATCGGATTCCTTCAGCGTTAAAACCTAGAATTTGGCACCAAAACCACCTTTCTATGTTGAATAGTAATTGAGATATAGCCATTTTAAGCTCCGGGCATCCATCTTGGATGCCATCTGGAAAATGACCCATTTCCCGGAGTCAGATTTTGCTATATTTTTAGTATGTTTTAAAGCATGCCTATAGGTATCAGAATCAATTGAAAAACCTATTGTATCAAATTTGTGGGGGTTAGGTGTTTTTTTATCGTAAGTGGATGACAGAATGACAACAGGAGCTGATCGGAGTGGTTCAATCCAATGGATAGTTTGGGATGACTTAGTTATCTAGAGATGAAGCAGTGTTCAACATTAAGTAGCTACTTAAATAGGACAGGAGATCCTTGTCCACAGTGACTTTAACTGATAAGATAAGAAATTGCATGCAGTCATGGCAATCAAATACTAATTTGATATTACCAAAGAGGTAGGAAAAGTAAGCAATTGTTATTTAGTTACATTAAGCCTTTTGGCCCTATCTCATGAGACCATCTTACTAGATGGACACTCAAGGATTCTAAAACTCCAGCCTCCTCTTGATTACATTCTGGAATCACTCCGCATTGTGTTAAAAGCCTTGTTTGTTGGTAAAGGCAAACAGCTGAAAGTTGCTAGCATTGACCATGCAATTATACAGACAGTTTGACCATGCACTGTCCTTGCTGCTTTGCACATTGGTCTTTTAGTGCAAATGCCCCAGTTAAATACCTTTTTTTCAGATGGGGTTCTCCTCTTCCTATCGCGAAATGCAATGGTTTGAAAAGAATGCCACAAATCGTACTGTTCCAAACATGCTTGGGAAGGATATTGATGCATTGAACATGGCCTTGCTATTCAAAGTGGACAATGTAGATCCTAACATGCCTACAATCGATGGGAAAGGAACATTTCACGAGATGGGCATGATAGCTGCCTTGACACCAGGATAGAAGACCCACCATAGTATCCCTAGGCACAAAACAACGGAACTGACTGTTGTAGAGAAGTCAAAGGTTGTGGTAATAGATCATCATTTTGCTAGACATGTAATCCACAGACAAGACATGCATTCTGACAACACTGCAGTTCTTTTGTGGTCTTGCATCCAAGCACCACCTTGTCCCAGTAGTTACATTCGACCAGCACCTATATTGGAAGGCAACAAAGATAATCCTAGATTCACCACCAGGCAGCCACCTTAAATCCATTGTCCTGCTGCTAGGCTGCTTCCACATGTTTATGAATTTGCTAGGAGTGATTGGTACACTGATGGAGGCCACATGACTTAGGGATATTCTAGGGATAGTCTATGGTGAAAATGCCATAGCCCATATGGTGACAGGCTAATCAGTTCAGAGAGCGTTCCATGGACATCTCCTTGTAGACAAATGTCTTAACCATATGATGGTGTCAGAGATGGCAGATGATAATCCCAAATTCAGAGCAATGGTTGAACAGTCTGAAGCAATGTATACTGTGCTAATAAATGGTGAAATGATGTTAGAAACTGTGTTCACATCAGAGACCCTCAGTCTAATAAACTAAGAGCTGGAAGAAATGAAAATGGAACCAGGTACTAGGTCCAAGACAAGTCAGTTGTGGCTGAATTACCAAAGCATGGTAAAAGTTGCTATGGCACTGATGAAGGCAGATCGAAACAGGTTCTTGGTTGATGCATGTATGCATTCTTTCTGTCTGCATTCCGACATTTGCCACAGCCCAAAGGTTGAGCCAGCTTGACATCTACCACCCAGCCGTATTCAGGAAATTTGAAATCGGCTTTCATGCTACCCATTGCAGCAGCCAGTTGTGGCCAGGCCTCAGCTCAGACCTTTTCATTGAACAGACATTGATGAGTTCATTGAAGACCATTGGAGGTCTGACATGTGCAAGCGGAATGTCTGAAGAGCAGAGAGCCCTTTGGACCATGTCAAGCCCCATAAAACAATATCGCGATCGACAACTGTTGTCTTTGACAGCTATGAGGATGGGCCATCCATTAAAGACAACATGCATCAGAAGAGGACACAATATCCATCCCATTGTCAGCTTCACTGCTCAGACAAAATTCTTAGGCAAGAAGGAGGTCTTGTCAAGAGCTGTCAATAAACAGAGACTGATCCGGATGATAAGTGATCAACTGAGAGAAAGGAATTGCACTGCGGTCAATGCACCTGGGGATGTTGATGTAGAGATAGCAAAGGTTGCAGTGGATGCATCTCTTCTACACATCACTACGCTGATTGGAGATGATTCCGATCTCCTTGTCTTAGTCCTTTACTATGCACAGGGAGATATTAAGGGTCTTTATTTAAGATCAGACAAGTCCAAAGCTGATGGCAATTTTAAAGTGTATGACATCAACCATGTAAGAGAACTTCTCAGACATGACATATGTTCTCAGTTAATATTCATCCATGTCATGACTGGTTGTGACACAACTTCTCAGATTTTAGGTATTTGCAAAAAGACTGCTTTCCAGAAGCTTGTAAAAGGAGACCCTGCCCTTCAGTCTCGAGCCAATGCATTCACCATCCCAAACCAGACAACAGAGCTGATCGATGAGCTTGGGTGTCAAGTCATGGCTGTCCTATTTGGTGGCATGTGCACAGATTCCGTTGCGACAATGCAATAAAATACCTTAAGCAAGAAGGTTGTCACTGCTTTGTCGTTTCTAACACCTGAACATCTGCCTCCAACTGAATCTGCCTCCAACTGAATCTGGTAGAATGTACTACCAGATCGTGGTGTGGATAGGAAAAAAGAGGGTATGGATGCCATGAACTGAGGTTGGAACCTGCAGGATGATCGGTTTGTCCTAGTTTTGTCAAGAATGGACGCTGCTCCAGACTGTCCCTTGAAGGTCATTCATTGTGACTGCTCCACTGCCTGTAAGACACTCCACTGCTCTTGTGGACGAGATGGACTACCATGCACTACTGCCTGTGGACCATGCCAACTTGAAGAATGTGACAATCCACATACCGTATATGTCCTAATAGACGCACACTGCTCAAGTGCAGACACATGGATGCGCATCTATTCAAAGTTAAAGAATTTCATGGATTTGGTTTTGTTGTGCCTCTGAAATAAAGTGGGATTGTCTTATTTTATGTGAATTCAATGTGAATAGGATTGTAAATTTGTGCGTGCATTCAATCTTTAAATGGAGGTGTGTGCTTCTATTGGGTGGCTTGCTTCTATTGGGACATATACAGTAATACATTTCTTCCAGATAAGTCAGAGGATGACAATGAATAGCTACTAACTGTATAAGACAAAAAATACCTCATGGGCTTGTAAACCTGGCATATTGGATTACCTTATTACTTTGCAGTTATTTAAGTAATTTTGATGATTTCCTAGGTGCTTTACACCTAAGTATACGCACTGAAAATATCTGTCTATGTTGAATACTATTCGACAGAGCCAAATTAGTGGATCAGGATGTCACATTGTGGCGCCATCTTGGATTTGTCAATAAATAATTAACTAAAGGTAATTTAATTGATTCCATCCGCTTCCCTGAGCCCTAAAACCTAGAATTTGACACCAAAACTACCTTTCTATGTTGAATAGTAATTGAGATATAACCATTTTCAGCTCCAGGAGGCCATCTTGGATGCCATCTTGAAAATGACCCCTTTCTGGAAGTCAGACTGCACTAGATATTTAGTATGTTATTTAGCATACCCAGGGGTACCACAATCCATTGAAAAACCTTTTGTATCAATTTTCTTTTGGGTTCAACCATATATTGACCCTACTATAGGTCTTCATAGTGATAAGCCTTAAGATTGCCAACCCAATCAACATTATTTCCTAGAAATTACGTTTTAGTCAACGTTAAGTGGTGGCAAACCATAGTGTCCCACCACTCCATCACCATCCCGCACTCTCCACCACCACCACCACCACCTCACTACCCCACCGACCACCTCTTCGGGCTTTTGCTTGTTTGTTCCTATACCAAGTGTTAAATTGTTCAGTGTTGTTCCAAGCATAAACCATGTAGTGTCCCAAGTGTTAAATTGTTCAGTGTTGTTCCAAGCATAGACCATGTAGTGTCCCAAGTGTTAAATTGTTCAGTGTTGTTCCAAGCATAGACCATGTAGTGTTCCAAGTGTTAAATTTTTCAGTTTTGTTCCAAGCATAGACCATGTAGGTTCCATTCACAGAAAGCAGCCGGAAACGATGCACAAGTCAGCAGTGCTTGCGGCTTGTCTAGCTGTAGCTGGGTGGGCCGGCTTGATCCACTTCGCTGTAGATGGTGCAAAGATCCTGCTCATTCCGGGTCCACACTACAGTCATGTCAACCTCTTCGCGACAACAGGTGCAGCTCTGCGTGAGGATGGCCATGAGGTAGGCAAGGCATAACTGGAAATATTTGGTGGAATTCTGGTGGCAAGTGCTAATCTCATAATACTGTCAATCAGACCTGTCTCTCGTTTTGGTAGATCATGGGATGAACCCTTGTCGAGTCAAATGAATGACTTAACAATTTATACTTGTCGCTTCCTAGTCTGGCACTGAGCATTAATAGGATAGCACAAGGGCTCATTGGCTCAGTGTCAGGATAATGTGACTGAGTAGGATATCAGGTCATGGTGCTGGTGGCCTGGTCTCCCAGTAGGGAAGCAATATAAAGTCGCCATGAGTGTACACTGTCACAAGTCGGTACCCATCCTGATATGACCTTATATGTTGAGAGGATGTAAAACTCCAACAAACAACCAACCATAATACTGTCATGGAGAGTGTCCTTTTGCATTGCAGGAGCTAGTATTCAGTGGCGTACCTAGGATATGTATGGCAGATATGACGCGTGCTCTGGGCGCCTCTTGAAGGGGTGGGGGGGGGGGGCGCCACTGAGCAGTTTCTGTTAAAGTTATCTAAAATATGCTTTACTAACTAAATATTTGTAATCGAAAGTATGGGACTTGTGATTCTAAGGGGACAAAACCATGTGGGCAGTTGCCCTCACCCCCCACCCCCACGTATAGGTTCACGTACATAGGTTTGGGCAGGTGGATGGCATCAAGGAGCTCAGACTAATGGTGAGGATATTCAGTCTAGAATGGCAGCAATGTGGGTTCAGGTCTCGCCCTAGGTATGCTGCTCCTGTTGGTTTTATTAGCACACTCAACAACACGATT